>CM055826.1:18475226-18541005 GCA_029582265.1 Zoroaster sp. YZ-2022
TAATTTTTCAATCAATTAAAATACATCAGTAAACATACCGTTTCCACAAACAATAAGGGACCCAGTGTCTGACTGCTGGTGATAAAAATGCGGTGATTAGCGGCTGCGAAACTTATTAAGTTTTTCACTTATTTTGTACATTTACATTCAAGCGGCATCAAAACCTTAGGACGGCTTTTAATAGTGATCAGTGATCCGCGGGGCGTGACTCATACACACTGGTTGGCTTTAGTGATCGGCGGCGTCTCTCATACATATGTAAACGCTGAATGGCTGCCGTGGCGGTGATTGGCATGACGTGTTCTTACATATGTATACACTGGTTGGCTGCGGCCGCTGCCGTAGCGGTGATTGGCCGCGGCGTATCTCATACATATGTAACCGCTGGTTGGCTGCCGTGGCGGTGATTGGCATAGCGTGTCTCATACATATGTATACACGGTTGGCTGCCGTCAGTGAGAGCCGCCGCTGCAGCAGCGGTGATCATTGGATCAGGGCTCTTCAAATGAATATGCATTGCCCCAAATTCACAACATGTGGTTCTTGGCCAGCGGTTGGTATTGCTGCCCTTATACAGAGAATTTTGTCCTCTGCCGGCGTTAGCCAGTGACATTACTGTCCGGCATGTCTTGCAGAACATCACCCTTCTTCCTCTCGTGGCGAGCCATTTATACTGCAATTCCCATTCTTTTCTGTACGATCTCCGTCTTTTATTTTATCATACCCTGGGTCTCGATCTCGCTTTGTTGGTCGATTTAGTCGATGTCTTATTAGCGTCGGGGTTCAAACATTGGGGAGAAATCGCCACATTTTCGAATTCACTTACGTCTTTCTCGGTCAAACAACTTGAAACAACTACGAATGTTAAGCCTTATAGTACAACAAATTATTACACAACAAATTAATACAACTGCTTAACTGTTTAACTGCTATGAGACAAGACTAGACAATGCCACTGGGCGCCGCGTCTTGGGCAACCAAACTTGCGGTCAGGACAATTTGTTTGATTTACACCGGCCGTCAAGCATGTCAAGAGGGCTTCGAAAGACAGGTTAAAAAAAAACTTCTCCGACGGCAAGAATATAACACTGTAATTGTTTAAAATATGCGTTCCTAATTATTAGGAACGTACATTTTTAACTACAGTTTATGTCACAACAACATTTTTGGCTCGCCCGCCGGACTACTCAGGGAAGTTTTGGGGTCGCCCGCCGATGTTTTGGCTCGCATTTGGCGACCGCTAAGGTCGAGCTCTGCCTTTTCTCAATGGCTTCCATGCCTTTTTTTCATTCAAATATCTCATGTAGAACATTTACACTTTGCAGACGAGCTGTAGATACAATAAAATGGTAGTTGAAGTTTGAAGGCTTTGCATGGTGGAGTATTGGTATCGGTTTTGGTTTGCGGTAACATCATGGTCGAGCGGTTTAGTGCATCGGATTTGTGTTCTGATGGCTGAGTCGTCAGAATGTGGGATCGAATCCCGATCGTGACCGTGGTGCTTGTGTCCTTGAGTAAGACACTTTACCATAATTGCTTCTCTCCACCCAGGGGTAAATGGGTACCTGTGAGTGCAGAGTTGGTTGTTGGGTCATTCCGTGTCAAATCACCTAAGGGTCCCCTGGTGACCCACTCAGATTTGGCTGAAAAAATTTGAAAACATAGCTTCATCCTTCAAACTCAGACAAACAAAATTTCAGAGCCAAATTCCAAGCGGATTGGGATTTACGGCCCTCCAAAAGGGGCGTTTCACCTCCCTTTTTGACAAATGCAAATGTTGCCTACCCTTTTACACCAATTTCATTTGCTCATAAATACTCATTTGAAAAAGATATGAATCTCAAAGTTGATTTATTGGGTAAACTCTGCCTGTTCTCTTCATAAAAGGCATCAGAAATACTGTACCTGCATCACATCTTGAGATATTCTCACTCGAAAACCCTGCTTTAATTCTTCGACAAGTACTTAATTGGAATTTGGACCACCCTATTCTTCACAAATAATTTCAGAAATGTTATACAACACTACATTTGTATAATATAACAACTGGTGTATCATATACAGCGAGCACATCAATTTTAAAGGGGCATACAGTGTTTAATGGTGGGTCAAATATGGTCCGTAGAGAAAAGAATACTAAAAATCCCGTTTTTCTGACCCAGGGATGACCCCGTGGTCAGTAAAATTTTTGTTTCAAATTTTAACAGTAGAAACATACATAATTATGTAAACTCCATTTGTGCCAAATTAAAAGTTTGGTTCTCACCTCCTTCATATTTAATTGATTTTTTGAAATATCACCTCCAGCATAATTTGGCACACGTTGTTGCCTATGTACAATGCATACTATTGTTGGAACAGAAAAATGAAGTTATTTGCTTTCCCATGAAAGAGGGAATTAAAATGAATAATACTGTACCTACAGTTGACATTGATGACTGTGCTAAAACAAAATTAAACATGGCTTGGAAGGAGTGTCTGTAGTTGTGCCAGTTCTTCTGTTGGGAATTTGCATATGCATTAAGTGTACTAAATACTCACCACTAACTTTCTTCTTGTGTCTTTTGTAAGGGTCACAACAGTACTTCTGCAAGCTTGAGTAGCGCGATATGTACAGCTTTTCATGATGGAAGCATATTGTATCATCTTTGCCAAAAGATTGTCCACTCCGTATCTCCAATAATTTTTTGTCATTGGGGTCTAAACTGGAGATTGAATAGTGGCCAATAGTCCTACAGTAACTTGTTTTGTGACAGTGCCTATCAGTAGCTATTCCAACAGAGCAGTTACTTGTGTCAGGATCCATTGAAGCAGTGTTTCTAATATCTAAAAATATTAAATCAACTTTTGCTGAATGTTCCACTCGCTTGAAAGTCTTGCTTTGCACGGCTGAACAATATTTATTATAAATCAGATCTCATCTGAGACAGAGAGTAGTAATGTCTAATCAGCATTCGGTTTTCCCAAAATTATTATGATGCAACTCTGGGCAGATGCAACTCTGGAAAGTCCCCTTGATGCACCTTAAGAAAGTCCTCTTGATACAACACTGGGCAGTCCCCTTGATGCAACACTGGGCAGTTCCCTTGATGCACCTTCAGGAATTCTCATTGATGCAACTCGGGGCAGTCCCATTGTTACAACTCTGGGCAGTCCCCTTGTTACAACTCTGGGCAGTCCCCTTGATACAACACTGGGTAGTCCCGGGATGCAACTCTGGGCAATAATAATGACTTATCAAACTTTGAGCTACAGTATTGTCAATGTATTTGGGAAAGGGGACTTTAAAGAGTAACATCATTAAATGTTTACATACAAAGTGTGTGTGTGTACAATTTCCTATGTAAAGTCCACTTGTCTTTGTATTTTCTACATGTAATTACAGCAATACGCATTGCAATAGGCAACAATGTGTGCATTCCTACAGGGCCAAATTACATGTATGCTGGAGGTGATATTTCAAAAAATCAATTAAATATGAAGGAGGTGAGAACCAAACTTTTAATTTGGCACAAATGGAGTTTACATATGTATGTTTCTACTGTTAAACTTTGAAACAAAAATTTAGCTGACCACGGGGTCATCCCTGGGTCAGAAAAACGGGATTTTTAGTATTCTTTTCTCTACGGACCATATTTGACCCACCATTAAACACATATATGCCCCTTTAAAATTGATGTGCTTGCTGTATATGATACACCAGTTGCTATATTATACAAATGTAGTGTTGTATAACATTTCTGAAATTATTTGTGAAGAATAGGGGGGGTCCAAATTCCAATTAAGTACTTGTCGAAGAATTAAAGCAGGGTTTTCAAGTGAGAATATCTCAAGATGTGATGCAGGTACAGTATTTCTGATGCCTTTTATGAAGAGAACAGGCAGTGTTTACCCAATAAATCAACTTTGAGATTCATATCTTTTTCAAATTAGTATTTATGAGCAAATGAAATTGGTGTAAAAGTGTAGGCAACATTTGCATTTGTCAAAAAGGGAGGTGACATGCCCTTTTGAGGGTCAGTAAATCCCAATCCACTTGGAATTTGGCTCTGAAATTTTGTTTGTCTGAGTTTGAAGGATGAAGCTATGTTTTCAATTTTTTTCAGCCAAATCTGAGGGGGTCACCAGGGGAGATGTTGAAAATTTAGGTGATTTGACACGGAATGACCCTGTTGTGTTTGACTAGCCCGTATGCGCTGAAATGGCAGCAATTGAGCTGTATACTCCCCAGGGAGTTGAGATGGTTTCAGGAATGATTTATGCGCCTGATGAGCAGGGGTAATAATGTCACGCGCCTTGAGCACCAGTTTGGTGGATACGTGCGCTATATAAGTCCACATTATTATTACTATTATTATTATGTAGTACATTTACACTTTGCAGACGAGCTGTAGATACAATAAATAAAATGGTAGTTGAAGTTTGAAGAATTTGCATGGTGGAGTATTGTTATCGGTTTTGGTTTGCGGTAACACCATGTGGATTTGGATCTCAACTATCGTGTAGTGAGATTGTGGTTCTGATAAACCATATACAGTAGGTCTTCTCTACAATTCAACTAGCATGTTCTAGTCATCGTCAGGAGACTGTGTCCTGACAATGACTAGAGCACGCTAGTCGAAAACATAGAGAAGACCTAGATGGTTCTGATAAGAACCACATAAGAACCACAATCTCACTTTGTGATAGTTGAGATCCAGACTACATGGTGTTACAAGGAACCGAAACCAAGAACATATGGTAGTCGTCAGAGTATAAGTCAGGATTTGGAAATAGGGCGTCCAAATTGTTATTCTTTGAAAAACAGGGTGTCCAAATGTTTAACTTGCAAAACTTCTGTATGTATATCATAAATAAAACAGGGTGTCCATTTAGCAAACAGGGCATCTAAAAGACACCCAAAGGTATTGCTGGCTAATACTATGGTAGTTGTTGATAACATTCATTCACCCTCATCATACATGTAGGCTTTGACCGATGCAAAACGAGAACTCAAGTTCCTTCTTGTGTATTTACATGGGGCTGATCATGAAGACACACCTGTCTTCTGTAGGTAAGTTAAAGGGACAGTATTGTCATGATCAGAGCAGACTTTCAACAGGGCATGGAATTGTTGTCCTAGTTTCAAATGAACACAGTGACTGCAAAAAAAATGGCTCATTTATGCAGCAGGAACGGTAATATAACCTTATCATATGGGGTATTGTTTTCAGTCATTGAGTTAATCTACACTCACTGGCCATAAGTATTGCAACATTGAAATTCACACCAAAGTTCAGTTTGGAGAACTGTGTTACAATAATTTATTTTATTTTATTTACGCTACTTAGGGGCCGTCCAAAGTTTTCAACATTTTTAAGGTCGTATAGAGAGTACTACTTTTCAAGACCCCCCCCTCCCCCCAAAGTAGTACTTTTCAACATTTTTTTTTTCAATGTTGATGCGCATGTTTTATATAACATTTTACATGTCTGCTGCACTGACTATTAGTGAGTCCTAGGCAGGTCACACAAATTTTAATATTGTGCATAAATCATTTCAAATGGATCTTAACTTGAAGGGCTTGACGAAAGAAACACAAATCTGAAGAAAAAAATTGAAATCGGACCTACCGTTCTTGAGTTATGGCAAATTAATGAGGTCAAATTTAAATAGCGGTTTTAGCCATTTTGGTCAAAAAAGAGGAAATTTGAATATTTTACATGTTTACTTTTATATTTCAACATCAATTAGCAGATTTGGTCAATCAAGTTTTAAATTTTACCAATATTTGGGCAGGGAAATTAATCCCAAAAAAAAAATAATGCCACATTTCTTTTTAGTTTTGGACATAGGGCTCGTTAAATATGGTCCATTATGCTATGGTCCTATCACGGGACAAGATGGATTTCGTGAAAAATTACTAAGTCCAACTAATTAATATGCATAAATGCTCTAACTTGAGAACGGATCATCTGACAAGCCTGAAATTTGGCACAAGTATTGTTTGTACTAAAAGCTAAGTTTGTAACTCCTTGCCAGTGATCAGTTGAAGATAAAAAAATAAAGAAAACAAATTTAAAATTAAATCTTCATAAACTTTATTCGTGTTTCCCATGATAAAAGTAAATTTTTTTTAAATAAGTCAAGGTAATTGAAAAAGAAAATATCGTTTTTCCATAAGTGAAAAATTCCTTTTAAATTTTAAACAGTACATGTTGGAAATAAAGCTAATTTTATGATGAAAAATTCTGCCTTTTTTAAAATTTAATTTTAATAAGTATTAAAAAAAATTAAAATTACGGGAGTAACACTACAGGATAGAACAGCCGACAAATCAATGATGGTGACGTATGCATTGCGTTTGTAGTTACAAGATATCACGCCATTTTGAAAATTCTCGGACCATACCCATGAAAGCTTGGGCTTTTCCGAGTCTATTTTTAGATTCTGGATCGCTTACGTTGACAGGAACGCATCGGAATCTACAATTTTGCGAGCGCTATCGGGGGACCAAAATCGCCCGGTGCTGAAGTCCCTCAACGATAAACGGCGCTTCCGCGATTCACGGTCGATCGGAGGTGTTTTTCAAATGGTGTTTAGTACAAGATTTTCGGACCCAATCAACCCCAAAAACACACGATGGAATGATAAAACAACCCACATCACTATACTGGTATTAAAAAAAAACAATTATATAATTTTCCTTCGCTGATTGTACGGTACAAAATCAACATTTTATTCACCATTTAAAGTCGTACGCGGCCTCCGACCCCCCTCCCCCCCGTCGTACGCTTTGTACGACCATTAAAATGTTGAAAACTTTGGACGGCCCCTTAAGACTTCTTGAAAGTGCCTGTGTTTTGAAGTCAATGTTCTTTTTTACTGTTCTTGCTCGGAAACAAAGTCCTTCAATACTTTGTCGGGTAACCACGTGACCTGATAATTGCGGCCATCCGTCTAGGCAATGTCTCGTACAAATTCATGTTGCAATACTTTTGGCCAGTGAGTGTATTAAACTAGCACTTCGATTCCATGCCCTGTTGATTGTGATGATACTGGCCCTTTAAATAACATCTTATTTAAGAATGAGGTACATAAAAGATACATTCCCTGTGTTTTATTGCTTTTATACCGATTGTTGTGGTTTTCGTCAGAACATTGACAATATCCTTTGAGAAAGGAAAACAAATACTTTGTAGTGAGATATTTCATGAAATAATTGGTGAAAGTAATTATGTGGCTAAATGAATTTATGATGGCACCCAGAACAAATTCATTTTGGGATGTCTTGGGGGCATGGCTAAGTCACAAACTGTGATAGGTCAGTAGGTTACACATGTACATTTATTAGGCTTGGGCGATGTAAATTTTTTTCATCCATGATATATCGTCAAACATATATCGCGATTTTCAATAGTATCGTAATTATATATTTTTTATTCACACAAAATTGCTTAAGTGCCGATAACCATAGGTGTGTACCCCTCTACAAGTGTCACAATAAATTACCAGCACTAAGCTGAGATAATGATAACAATACATTTATAAAGCACATTTTTCCAAGGGTTGCAATGCACTATGTAAAAGAACAATTCCAGAGGCAAAACGGTGGTAAGTGTCCTTAAGATAAAAACAGATATGACTTGAGTTTACATTTGAATTGGTGAACAGAGTTACAAGTACGAATGAGAGATACCTACAATCGCGCGTACGCCATGGACATTGGCAAATTCATTTGCATAGTGTGTATGTACTTCTGTAGTCCTCTGTATGGCGGCTCCTTAGTGATCCGACAGTTGGCTAACCACTGAAGTAGGTCACTTGTGTTTCTCACTTCCGAAAGATGAAAAGACTGGCCTAATTTTGTTTCCATGGAATTTCTGACTTGTCTCAAATTTGCGATTTTTGTTTTTCAATTGCGCTATATATTTTTTTAATTGTGATTTGCCGATATCTCATAACTTAAAAAGGTTCTCGATATCATAATCGAATAAAAAAGGTATCGCGATATTCAATATTATCGTGTAATCGCCCAAGCTTAACAATTATAACCATTCATAATATTTGTGTTTGTTTGTACAGAGAGACCTTATGCAATGCTGAAGTCTGTGAATTTATCAATAGTAGAATGCTGTTCTGGGCTGCATCAACTAACACTCCTGAAGGTTACAGAGGTAAGTCTAGACATGCTCCCCTGTCTATATCCTATATCAAGGATCCTATATTCAAGGGGTTTCATTGGATACATTGTGCTGAAGATCTGATGTCACGCTTCGAGGCTCATGCGCTAGCTACCAACCAAGGCCCAAGATATGGCGGCCACATGGCCAGGATCTGGCGTAATGTAATTCACACGCCTCTAGCTCAAAGCATGACGTCAGATCATCAGGCTAGTTCAGTCCCTACTTTGTGTGGGTTCATCACAGAATAATTATCTGTGGTTTTACTCCCATTTCTAAACCTTAATTTTCCTCCTTGTCTTTTTCCATTTTCTTATATTTTCCCCCAAAACTGACCCCTGACTCAAACTGGACCCTGAGGAAGAAAAGTGATAATCACTGATCATGTTATTCAGGACAAACAAGAAAAAAATGAATAAAAAAATAAGTAAACACTGTTTGCGGCACCATGTGAAAATTCTCAGTTGAGTAGTAATTAGTTCTGAAAAGAACTGGTGGTTACAACTGGGCTTGGCCGATGACACGATAATATCGAATATCGCGATATTTTTTTTTATTCGATTATGATACCAAGAATTTTTCAAATGCTCGAGCTATTGGCAAATCGGGATGAAAAAAAATATATCGCGAAGAAAAAAATATATCACGATTAAAAAAAATTCCTTGATTGTCAGTCCCGCGGGTCAGAAATTCCATGGAAAAAATTTAGGGAAGTCTTTTTCAGCTTTCGGTAGTGAGAAACAAAAGCGAACTACTTCTGTGGTAAGCCGACTGTCATATCACAAAGGAGCCGCCTGACAGGGCGTTGTTTAAAATCCACCGCCAATCAAAGAAATCTATTCAGACAGATTAAGTGTTGAGGATTGATTGGGGTATTTGATCCAACAATGTGTAGACAATATTTACGTCTCACTGTCTATCCATGGTGGTCTGTGACTCTGGCTGGCGCACCACGTACGAGTACTTTATATCATGCATATTTAAATATATGCAGAATATGGGCGTTACCTTAAAAATTGACAACATAATAACATTTGCAGTAATTGCAGGTACTCTGTGCTCACATGAGTCATGAAATAAATCAAAGCATGGATCGACAGCGGCTTGATCAAAGTTGGGGAATTAGGACACTGTTCTATTATACCATACTGTGACTCTTGTCTACTGACAAAACACATACACTACTCTTGATAAACCATGTGACGTTTATTTAAAATAGTGTACAATAGAGTACAATCCAAACTCGGTCACATTTTTCGAAGTGCACATGATGCGTCACAATCACATGGTTTTATTCTCCACGGTACTAGACTAGGAATAAACCTAGTCACGTGTTTATATATGACATAGTCACACGGAACGCGAGTGACGTGAACTTGGGCTGATAATTTGATTGGGACGCACGACGCAGTAACTGTCCCACATAATTATTACACAAACGAATTTGCCAATGGCCATGGTGCACTCGTGAACGGCACGATTCCACGTGTCTCAGGTAAGCACTGGCAATTTATTGTGACGAGTGTATATGGGTACATTCCTGTTATTATCGGCTCTAAAGTACTCATGCGTGAAAAAAAAAAAATCGCGATATTATCGAAAATCGCGATATATGTTTGATGATATATTGTGGATGAAAAAAATCAATATCGCCCAAGCCTAGTTGCAACTCGACATTTCAATCAGAATGCTCTGATCGTCTTCAGGAGAAATAAATGTTTCTTATGTTACAGTGTCACTAGCTCTCAGAGAGCCAACCTACCCATTCCTAGCTCTAATCGTTCTGAGGGACAACAAAATGACCGTCGTCCAGAGAATAGCAGGGCCAGTCCAGCCTCAGGACCTGCTGGACAGACTCATACGTGTCATGGGTGATACGGAGACTTACCTAATAACCATGAGGCATGAACGACAGCAGAGGGATCAGACTAATACACTTAGACAACAACAAGATGAGGCATATCATGAGTCTCTTAGACAAGACAGAGAAAAGGTAAGGATCCCAAACTTCTTTGCAAATACCACAGTGTACACGCACAAGCAGATTTGTGTAATACATGCTGGTCTAGCTAATGTAATCCTCAAAATTCCCACTTACTGGAGGTAAGTGGATTTTTCAGACTAAGTGATTTTAAAAATTGGGTAAATGGATCTATCCATGTTTTTATGTCATGTCCCATAACAACATGGCCAGACAGTGAAGTCAGGTAAGTGACTTTTGGAAATGGGTAAGTGAAAATACAAGGGTGGGTAAAGGGTGGTTAAGTACTGGGTAAGTGACAAAAAAATTAATTTTGAGGCTTCAGCTAATGATCAGAATATTGCAAAACTTACACTTCAGATATTGTCTATTATGTTACAGTCACATTGAAAAAGAGTTTGACATGCTATTTGTGTTCAGTTAAATATAAAGGCAACCATACAGATTTTAAAATACCCAGTAACACACAGGGAAATGTGAACAGCTAGACCGTATTGCAATGTGGGTGTGTATTTACAAAGTAGTCTTTGAAAATTGCCAGTTAAATACTCGACTGCATTTTGCTAAGCATGTGTTTTGCTAATGTTCACATTTTTTATGAATGTTTGGCTGTTCATTAACAAAAACCTGCTTAGCCAGTATTTTCTGGTGAGTACATTTTCCGATGAGTAGCTCTATAAATGTCAAAATGTTGATATATTGTTGACTGGTTTTTACTGTCATTTTGACCACCCTGAACAATACCAGACAATGCTTTTACCATTCAAAAAACGGTCGACTCATTTTAACCTGTTAATGTACTGACTACACGTAAGGTTTGACAGTGTTTGACTTTTAAGTGCACTAGTTATACCCTGGGAAGCACATCAACATTTGGACTGATTTTGACCCTTGTAGTAGTAGGAGGGTTAAGAAAGGCATTTAATAATGACTCTATCATGATTTAATTCTGAAGGCACTATACAATATTATCACCTGTTGTCTCTGGGCCAAATTATTTCTGGTTGTTTTTATATGTGCATAGGAAGAAATTTGATGGATTGAGGAGGGTACCTACATGTAACCTGGGTGAAGGGTTAACCTTTTTCTCATTATATTGTTTATTTATATGAAGAAATGTTCATAATAAATTGATGGACAGCATGATAGATTTTGTTTGATTGATGACTGTTGATCAGGAGCGGAGACGTAAAGAGGAAAGAGACAAGAAAGAGAAAGAGATTGAAGAGCAATTAGAGAAGGAACTTGCAGCGCAAAGGAAACTCCAGGTAAAATGTCCTTATTATACATGTAAGACACTGGAAACAGAAGTCTATTACTTAGGGAGCATCTCATAACTCAGGAGCTCGTAGAACCTTCCATCAAGAACACTGGCTGTTCCTATTGGGAACGCATGCTGTTTTCACTGGGACAAGGCTGTGTTCCATTTGGGAATGCTAAGTGAACATGTGGGAACATTCCATTAATGGGTATGCAAGCTGGGAATAGCTGCTGTTCCCATTTGGAACAGCTGCTGTTCCCATTTGGAACAGCTGCTGTTCCCATTTGGAACACTGAATGTTCCTTCTGGAATGCACTGTTCCAAATGAGTATTGAGACACTACTTTACATCAAGTGTTCCAGTCTTGTATTATGCCTTGCCCACAGTGCCCCCCCCCCCCCCCACAAAAAAGGTATTTAGACCATACATGTCATATTCTAGCAACCGACTAGAAGTTCTCAAGTGGATTCTTGTAAGTAGGACTTGAAGCTTTGCATGGTGAAAAACGATAAGTAAATACTGATTGCGGAAACACTGTGCAGAATTCGCTTTTGAGTAGTAAATAGTTCTGAAAAGAACCAGTTGGTTACAACTCAAATTTTCAGATTCTTGTAGTGTTCTGGTGTTGTCTAAATGTGGGTTCAAATATGGTCTGGTCAATCGCGGCATTTGTGTCCTTGAGCAAGACACTTAACCATAATTGCAAACAGTCTCCACAAATGGTCTTTAATAATAATAATTCTGCAAAAGACAATCGACATCTAAGGCTACGCGACGTAGCTTGACATGAGGTGTAACCGGCAGAAAGAAAAACAAGATCTTTCTTTTCATGCTGTGCTAACGCGAAATAATAATATATGATCGACTAAGCTGGGTATTTATTAATGATTGATAATATGATGTGTGATTCAGGAAAGACAAGAATTGAAACTTGCCAAAGCAGCAAGTCTTCCTGCTGAACCAGACCCCAAAGACCCAGAAGCAATCCGAGTAGTTGTGAAGCTTCCTTGTGGTACCAGATTAGAGCGTTGTTTCCTCAAGTCCGAACCACTTCAGGTATGATGTTCATTATTGTAATGAGTCACCACAAACTCTAAACCCCCTACAGGCATTTCACAGACACCCTGCTGAATACTACATAATGCAACTACATAAAAGTGTGCAGGCTGCTCAGTGCAACAAGATCCAACAGTTATAACAATGGTGGTGGTGTTCTCTGCTGAGGGCAACAAAATGATATGACATTAACCCTAACCACCCCAAATCCTTCAAAATCCTCCAAGAGGCACTTTTATGGACAAATTCAGCACTGTTGGAAACTGGTACTTTCACCTCTTCAAATGGGGCAAAATTACTACCTGGCAAGAAGTACAGGCCATAAGTGCTGAATATGAAAGATCAACGAAAATTCATTGTGCATTTTGAAGATAAGGGCATGTTTCCAAACGTGCATTGATGGATTTTGGAGGATTCAGGAAGGTTCCTAGTTATCTATATTTCTATTCCTACAGGTTGTCTATGGTTATATTTCATAAAGTATGTCAAGGTGTTGGGGTGGGGTAGGATATGACTTTGTGCTAATACAAGTTGGCAGGAGTGGCTATATAACTTTGTGTACATTAGGATGGGACTGGATAATGGTCTGTTTGTCAGTTCTGTTTGTCAGTTCCGTTTGTCGGTTCTGTTTGTCACTTCTGTTTGTCACTTCTGTTTGTCGGTTCCGTTTGTCGGTTCCGTTTGTCACTTCCGTTTGTCACTTCTGTTTGTCGCTTCTGTTTGTCGGTTCCGTTTGTCGGTTCTGTTTGTGCAAATTTTGAAACAACCCATTCAGGCCACTCCAAGCCATTAGCTGTTGCCAGTGGCCTCCTATGGTTACCCATCTGTGCACTGTCACACCACTGAGATTGCAGGGTAAAGTGGTCTCCCATCGATATATTGTAGGCCATACTAATATGTTCAAACATTTACAGTGGTCTTGGGTGACACACAGTTGATTTTGTAAGATTACTTGGAAAGGACAGCAGACTTGTACATGTATGTACTGAAGGTTGCTAAAGAACAGAATTTAGTGGTTGGGAGTGGCCTCCATGTGTAGTAGGGTTAAAAAACATGGTTTCCGAATGTTGAAAAGACAATGTAAAACAGGGTGTCCATTTAGCAATCATGGCATCCACAAGACACCAGATGTGTTACTGGCCGATATTATGTCTGTGTATTATTTCTATATGAAACTAGTTTATGAAATTCTTGCGTCTAGATGAAACTAGTTGTCTGTTACTGCAGGTTGTGTGTGACTTTGTGTTTATACATGATAAGGAAATAGTGAGTGATGACACAAATTATCTGTGTATTCTAAAGTGCATATAACAGTAATTGTCAGTTGTATACATGATAGGGAAACAGTGGGTGATGATACTGATTGTCGATTCTTACAAGTGACTATGACACTAATTGTCTGTTGTGTATTTTTTATTTATTTTTTTTAATTTTTTTTTTTTAAATTGTCTGTTGTGTATTCCTGCAGGTTGTGTATGACTGTATGTTCACACATAAGGAAATAGTGGGTGATGACGCTGATTGTCTGTGTATTCTAAAGTGTATATGACAGTAATTGTCTTTTGTGTATTCCTCCAAGTAAGGCAAACAAAACAAAAGTCTCCAGTTTCTGGTCATAGGTCGGCTTCAAAATTAATGCGGTGACCCACTTTTCTTTTCTTTTCTTTTCTTTTTTGGTAATCATTTTTTAAAGTGATACATTTTACATATATACGTGGTTATTGGAACCAGAGGCCGAACAAATTGGGCAAACGTTCATACCCCTTTGTGAAAAAGGCATTTAAAACACAGCACAGCAGAATTCCAATCGATCCATCAATTTTGGCTGCAATTGGACATCGTTTCATCGTAAAACAAAACAAAAACTAACTAGAAATTCAGAGTTTGTGAACAAACTCAAGGTGTTCGGAAGTGACGGTAATTGATGTCGTCATCAATTGGGATCATTGTTAAAATGTGACTTAAGATTGTTTTCAAAAGTAAGTTGCCTTACTCATTTCAAAGAAATAGCTTTTCGGTATTGGCTTATTCAACAGCCCTTTCCATTCGTACAAAAATGACACTACAGTATTAAGTTAATACGATCTATGGTTTTAGAAATATTGTAGCGCATCCGTTATTGGCTTAAACGCCCAACCACACATCTATAAAATATATTTTATCCTGCAAGAGCTTTAGCCTGTGACACCATAAACGTCCCGTGAAGACCGCCAGCTGTTTTCCAGTAGATAACGATCTCAGTCTCTGCGGTTTGTAAACAATGGGCCCCAGAACCACGAGTGTCTGGTGTGTGTTAAGTCAATGGGATTTTGGCCCAGAAAAGGAATTTTGAAGAAAAAAAACAAATCAAAACTTTGACCTTCCGGTACGACCGGAAGCAAATGTCAGACGATTTTGACGTTAACTTTTCAAATGTTGCCTAAGCCTTGATCTATCAGATCCCAGATTATGAACATCATAGCTTTAGTATATTTTGATATACAGTCGATAGCAAATGGTCATTTTTAAAACTTAAATGGCTTGTAATTTGATACCCGATGACGTTACGTAACAACTTCTAGATTCATCTACATGACAAGGTCTTTATATGTGTGAAGTTTCAAGGTTGTGTGAAATTGTTAACTTGCACTTTCGATGTAGAGAAGAGTTAAGGAGAAGAAGAAGAAGGAGAAGTAAAAAAAAACAAAAAAACGGAACAATAACAATAGTTGTTCGGCTGAAAAGCCGAACACCTAAAAATGCTGACGTGCAGGTCTGAGGCGATGCAGGGGGACTAGAAACCAGAGACTTTTACTGATTTACATACATGATAGGGAAAGAGTGGGTGGTGACACAAATTGTCTTTTGTGTATTCCTGCAGGTTGTGTATGATTTTGTGTTCGTTCAGGATGATGCCCCAGCTGAATTCAAACTGCAGACAAATTATCCACGTAGAGTATTGCCCTGCCAAGCCATCTCATCGCAAGATGACACCATGACTATACAGAGCTTTGGACTAGCCCAGAAAGAGATGATTTATGTACAAGACACAAGTGACTGAACAACATGTGTTTTATTTAAAATCAGTGAAATTTCGAAGGACTTGAATTTCAGCTGAAGTGTGGCAAAAATGTAGATCTTCAAATTTGTTCGAATTTTTAGAGTTTTGGTTCGAAGGTGTATACTGATATTTGTTAGGTCAAGGGTCAAAGGTTATAGGAATGTGGGCTGTGAAGCCTGACAAGTAATTGCATGTATGATTGTCATATCTGCACTTTTAAAGGGACAATATCGTCATGATCAGAGTTGTCTTTCAACAGGGAATTGAATCAGTTTCCTACTTTTAGATGAACTCAGTGACTGGAAATTATACACCAAGTGCGCACTGGCCTAGATAACGAGGCGCAATAAGATCATATCACCTTGGCTGCTGCATAAATAATGAGACAGTAGCTGCATAAAACTGTATGAAATTCCATGCCCAGTCATAAGTCTACTGTGATCATGATGATAGTGTCCCTTTAATGTAATGTAATGTAAATGCATTTGTGTGGCAGTCGGGGAAAACCTGTCGGAATTCGCCACGCACATTTTGTAATTATGGACCGATTTACGTAAAAATTGACCATAACTCCTTTATGTGAAAAATCTTAGTTTGAAAGAAATGAAAAACACTTTTACACTATTTTTACTATGTCAATTTCACCTCAATTCAAGGGATTTACGTTTACTGCACAGCCAACTTTGAAGCCTAATTTCTCCATTTGTGGGTTTTAGAACCGTCTTTGAAAGGTCATACCTTTAGTTGAGGTTTGAATATTGAACTCATTAAAACTGTTATGAGATCAGTAAAGGGTGTATTACTTGATTAAATGCTCAACAAGAAAAAAATTTGTAAAAATTTTAGCATGTGTTGGGTTTTCCTGGACTGCCACACATTTATGTTGATTATGAGGTATTGAATGTGAAATCTACAAAAGGATTTTATAGGGAATGTACAACATAGGTAATGTTAGTAAACTACTTATAATTATGAGTAATCGTTCATTCTTTGAATCAAGACATCCTGTTAAAGCTTCATCTCACGGCTGAGTTGTAAGTCATGAGAATGTCAAAATATTTTCAATTTTGTCAAAAAACAAGTGGAGCAAATCAAAGTATAAATCAGGATGTGGAAATAGGGTAGCCAAATGTGTTTTTCTTTGAAAAACAGTGTCCAAATATTTAAATTTAAATTTCTTTTGTATGTGTGTAACAAATAAAACAAGGTGTCCGTTTAAAAGCAAACAGAGCATCTAAAAGACACCATCATGTATTGCTGCTAAGTACTATAAAGGAAATTGCCATCTGGCAACCTTTTATAAAAAGTACATCAGGGATGTGACTTGACAAATGTAAAAAATGAAAAAATGGGTAGCCTCCTGGATGTTCAAGAAAGTTTTGAGGCAAAGGGAGATTTGTAAAAAAAAAATCTTGAGAAATCACAGGAAGGTACATATTTTTTCTCATTTTCTTTCTAAAATGAGAGCACTCCAGACCCATAAGATTTTCTGACCGATTGGTATATTTACCATCAAGTTAGCTTTCGGATAATATTCATTTATTCTTAATAATCAGCTACCAATGTTGCACCTTCCCTAAAACTTAGTTTTTAATGGACCCTTTCGGGGCGATCTTTAAAGATTTTGAGTTTTAACTAAAACTAGAAAATAAATTATATAAACAAATCAAACTGAATAGATTAACTTATATCACTTTACTGATTTTAAATATCTTTCTGTATTTGGAGAAACTTTTAAAGGAACCTTTGTTCAATGTTTTTCATTTCCTGATATACAATTGTATCCGTTGTTTGTAGGTGAAGTGAGGATTTACGATACAATAAAGCAACAATGGCAGGACTGTACCTCTTTGTTAAAATAATAAATTATATCAGTTTTAAATCAAACTTAGTTTGTGTAAAGTTTATGATGTTAAACACAATAGATCTGGCTGAGGTGCTATTATTTTTTTTAAATTAATTGAAACATTTCTTGACTGAATTTTCGACTTCTTGAGACGCAGATTTCATTGCTACTATTTTCTCGTTATTAAAACATCGTTCTAAGCTGTTCAATGTATTATGTTGATTAAAAAAAAGAATCATACTCGTAAAAGCAGTTTTCTAAACGTGTTACCTCCCTTGCCCCTAAACACTATTGGTAATCTCGAACAAAAGTTATTTCAGTTTTACGTGAAACTTACTTGGTGTGCTTAACAGGGCATGGAATCGGGGTGCAGGTTTAGATTAACTCGGTGACTTAAAATAATACGCCAGTCATGATAAGGTGACATTACCGTTGCTGATGCATAAATGAGCCAGTGATTTTCAGTCGCTGTTCATCTCAAACTGGGACACCGATTCCATGCCCCGTTGTTGAAAGTGTGTTGTGATCGTGTCGCTTTAAGTGATATTATGAAACAATCTAAGAAACCTTTCTGTTTGAGGTGCTACAATATTAGTAAATAAGTATTAACATTTCCCAAGTGTCCTCCGGGGACAACAATTTAATAATCAAATGAATACGAAAATCTGAAATCATTTTTATTAGTGCATTCGATAGTGAGACAATGTAATATTAGCTTAAACGTTCACAGGTTGTTTAATGTTTATCTTGATTCAAAGATAGTAAGGATACTTTAAAAAACAGTTTTGCGAACATTTACCAAAATTTTAAATATCTTTAATATGACAGAATAATAATCAAGTACTTTGTCATGATGTTGTTCATATTGTAGTGTTTGAGATGGCATGTAATTAGTGGTATTTCCAGCCTGGTTTAAAAGATTCATTTAAGAAAGTTTTCAAGCATGAAACAGTTTCGCTCAGTGGTATGAGTAGCAGCATGTTTCCTGTCCGTATTCCTGGGGACAATTCGTCACCCATCCCACCCAATGCCTCCGTACTGTGCATTTTTATACAACTCAATCCACACAATGAATACACGTGTAGACTATCCGCTCCGTGCATGAGCTATTGAGAGCGCATTTGTTGTTGTTGGTTTTTTTTAATTTATTTTTTATTTTATTATTATTTTTTTTTTTTATATAGATTGCTACTGATCAAGAAAGTTCGTCGCGTTTAGCATAATTATTATTCAGTCGATGTGTGCGTGCACGCACAATATCTCCAGCGATCATTGGCTGGTATGCGAGCATGGTACCGATACATACGTGCATAAATTGTTCACGTTGACACCTAAATGCCCTAGTGCTTTTTTACCACTAGAGGGCTACGACGTGCACGTAGCGGATAGAGAGCTATATACGAAGTGTCATGTCTTGCCCACTGAAAAGTGTTAATAAATTACAGTAATTAGCGTCGCATATGAGCTGCACGAGGTTCTTATTGGACCTACAATAATCTTTTAAGTTTTTAAACATTAATGGAGTACAATTTTCACCCGATCCAGTATTTTTTTGTTTTATATAAAATAAATACGTGTACATGTCTACCAGTTGCATTTATCTGATGTTGATTATTTATTTCAGTTTTACTGCTACATGCTAGCGGCGTAGCCAGGACCTTTTCAGTTGGGGGGGGGGGGGCACAGGGGTGGGCATTGCTTTTCAGTGGGGGATCAGGGGTTATGGGTTTTCCCCTTTTCTTTTCTTTTTCTATCGGGATTTTTCGTGGGGGGTAACCTGGGGGCCAGGCCCCCCGTGGCTACGCCGCTGCTGTATACTTTAACAAAATGTCTCCAAAGTAACTACAACACAGACAATCAAAGGGGAAAACGACGACACTCCGCTTTTAATCAGAAACAAATTTATGACATGCCTATGAATTTTGTTGTTGTTTTTTTTAAATATGGTATAATTAATACCGAAAAATCTTCCTGTCCGAGGTGCCCCCAAATAAGTAGAATCACAAATGAATGTCATATGACAACTTATTTTTGCTAAGCACAAATATTCTGTGCTCGGCAAATTTGTGTGCTTAGCAGGTCTGTGAAATTGGGTCAGGAATTGGAACATAGGGGGCACCAGTAGTGCGTGGAAGGACACAAATATTGACTTTGTATGTGATAGTCCTCCAGCTGATTGCTTTCCACCAACTTACGATCTTTAAGTTTAAGAAAAACATAAACAAATGTAATCTTGCTTATGGTGGATGAGACATATATGTAACCCCTTACACTTTAGTGGCTATTGGCCTTGTTTAGGGTGACTGACTGTAAATAAAAAAAATTAAATAAAAAAATAAATATATACATGTCTGTAATGTCTGCAACAAGGGTCGACTTCTGTAACAATTTAAAATTAAATTGAAATTTTTAACAAACGAGTAGATAACTTTTACATACTGGATTTATGTGCCTTTTATTGACCCAACAGAACAAAATTATGAATACATCAAATTACCTTTTACCAAATAAAATATTGGGCTTCAATAAACTTAGACCTATAAAATGCTGAATAGAATTGCACTTTATTATAAAATGAAAAATATTTAAATAAATAACAAAGAAATGCTGAATTAACGGAATTTAATTTCCATCAGAAATACGCCTACATTTTTTCCATTCGAATTGTTTTATATACATAACAGCAAAAGAAACGTCACCCCTAAAAATATTTATTATTTTCATTTTATAATTAATATAATTTGTTTAATGACGTCTGAGGACACATAAGCTAAACATGTTCTCAGACTTATCAAAATTTAGGGGGTGACGTTTCTTTTGCTGTTATGTATAGATGTATTGAGAGAGTAGGTCTAGCTTACTACATAAGCCCATAATGATTAAAATCACGGTTGCTAACCCTGATCCGGGGGTACGTTCAATGATGGTGGTCTGCATGGTGTTATGTCCCAATTAGGAGTACTTGATATCATAAATGACAACCAAATGATTGATTAATGCCAAGTTTCCCCACTCCTACCCACCAGTTGGCCATGCTTGCTGGACCCCTCACTCATTGTGGATCCAGTGGGGGTCAAAGAGGGTGAGCTATGACCCGATTCGCCCGACCCCACCCCACGATCATCATACATGCACCATTACATAAAACCCTACTCATGCAATTCTGGCCAGCATAAATACTTTGTCGTAACATTATTTTTTGCAACTAATGGAAATGCACCGGTACTCGTACACACTAAAATAAAAACTAAAGGTGCAAAAAAGGTGCAGACCCACTAAAAAAGGTACAAAGTTGCACCTTTCTCTAAAAAAAGGTGCAAAGTTCATTTTTGTATGAAAAAGGTGCAACTTTGCACCTCTTTGAAGATATACGAAAATGGAGTGAAGTTGAAGGTGCAAAACTGCACCTTTTGGAAATAGTTTCTGTGCATATTTGCGTTACATATATTTGTATGTTGTATAGATAGCGTTACATAGATTATTTGAATAGCTAATCGCTAATCATTAAATGTTGAACCTCAAAGGTGAGTATTTGAACCTTTACATGGGGTGCAAACTTGCACCCCATTTTTGGGGTGCAAATATGCACGCTAAAGGGTGCTCGTGGTGTTGCATTTGTTAGCACCCCAAAAGGTGGACATTTGCACCTTTATTTTTTAGTGTGTACTCGTACTCACATAAAATAATGACAGTATACTCGTACCTCCCTCGTACTCGGATCGTGACAGTATTCGAACTCGCAGGTTTTTAGTTTGAAGAACTCGCACTCGTACTCATGAAAAAGAACTCGTACTCATGAAAAAGAACTCGTACTCATGAAAAATTACTCGACTACAAGTATGTTAGGCCAAAAAAGTCTCCAGTTTGTTGTCTCCGCGCGTGTTACCTAAGACCCACCCGCGCGTCGGCATTTTTAATTTTCTTTATTTTTCTCTACGAAATGATGTCCAATTGCAGCCAAAATTGCTGGATCGATTGGATTTCTGCCATGCTGTGTTTTAAACGACTTTTTCACATAGGGGTATGAACGCTTGCCCGATTTGTGAGGGCTCTCTTAGCCACCATACTTTGTATATGGGAAATATGGTCCCCGCCAAAAAGTGCGTCACCGAATATTGAAGCCGACCGATGACCAGAAACCGGAGAATTTTTTTCTTGCCTTAGCATGAAAGCATGTCTCGCTCTGTTGTTATTAGGATAAAGGCAAATTGTCCCTTAGTCGAACTATAGGCCTAATAATAACTTTTAACTAGAGTGAATTTTGGCTTTAAAGTTAATATAGACTATAGATTGCTATTTATTAACAACCAAATGGTAGAATTGTAATGTGGAAATTACTTGGTGTAAAGCTGCAGAAGTCAATCCTCACTTGAAATCATTTTGTCTGAGGTGCAATATCACATGTAAGAAAATTGAAATAATTTCCAGTTCCTAACTTTTTAATGAATACCAAAAGGTTGAATGCATTTTCGCTATAATTAATCTCGTTAATGAAAATGTTATAATTTGAAACTTTCACAGGTTGGTTGTTTAATGTGTATCTTGATTCAAGGAGAGAGTATAGCATACTCGTAGAAGCTGCTTTGGCCAACAGTACCTTAAAATGAATGAAGTATTTCAAATTAGTATAATGACAAAAAGTCTTTAGATATATTGCACCTGCGATGATGCAGGTGGTTTCCTTCCTTGCAGAGCTGTAATTAAATCATTCCGTAATACGTCTATCTGCTTCATCATATGGTCAACCTTGTTCTCAACACAAGCAATGTGAAAACTCATTGACTTTACAGAATCTTGGTCTAGACGTATATTGGGTAAGTTTACAGCAGGTGAGGGGGTTGTTGGGGTCTTCGGCTCTTGACGAAGTTGTTCCATCAGCTCGAATCGAAGGCTTGAAATGTCATTCTTTATCTCGTCCAATTCACCTGAATTTCAATATCAACAGTGGGCGAGAATTGAGATATGTTGTTTAAGTAGTAGAAATGATACCAAACTATTCTTTCGTTTTGTGTAACCTCTGTTTTTAGTAGTATGCCCATCTCCTTTTTGCCGTTTCCCCCTTTCAAAATCCTGGATCCGCCCCTTTTGAGGTGATATTAATTGTTAGGGACACCTTACCTTCATTCACTTCGTCACTTTCCTTATCACGTTGCAGTTTGAATAGATACCTCTTTACAACTCCCTTCATTATGCTCTAAAAACAAACAATGTTTGATAAGATTGAATTACGCACATAAAAAGGATTTCTAGTATCAATATGACAAAAATAATGATTGTAATTTCTAGAAATGTTTATGTCAGAGGGGCTTTCCTTTTTATGAAATTAATTATTTATTTCCAAACTGAATTTATGTCTTATTATTAACATCAAAGTTCCAGGTTTCCCAACTGAATTTATGTCTTATTATTAACATCAAAGTTCCAGGTTTCCCAACTGAATTTATGTCTTAATATTAACATCAAAGTTCCAGGTTTCCCAACTGAATTTATGTCTTAATATTAACATCAAAGTTCCAGGTTAGAAAGAATATGAAGTTCGTGCAGTTGCTGATCGAAATTCCAGAATACATTATATTCCCACAAACCTCATATCACCCAACATATTTTATTTAACCTAATCATAACCTACTTCCTATGTTTATATGCTATCGAGTTTATTTTCTTATAAGAGACAAAACGTAGAAAGCTGAAACTGCTTAATATAGGACTATATTGAATCAATGCCAACGCAGTTTTGCTAACGTGACCAATGGATGTATATTTCTTTTAAACTGACATATTTTTAACCTTTTTGTAAATCAAGATACGCATCAAGAACCAGCATGTGAAAGTTTCAATTCAACACGTCACCTAATAAAATTGTGGAAAACCATTCACGGAATAATTTTGTTATATAAATGTTTGTTTATGTTGGTCTGCCCCCCCCCCCCCAATCCTCTCTAGTCTGTCTGGTCAGGTATTGCCTAATAGTAAGAATTACCTCCTGTTGGTGATAACAGCACACATCTATAATAAAGTCGAAACTCCGTTGGGGGAAACACACGAGCGTAAACCCCAGAGAGATGAGGGGATATAATACCCACCACTTTTGTGCCCTGGGGATGGTCCATATAGGATCCTCCCATAATTATAAGCGAATAATTCGTGAAAACAAGTAATAAATTATTTATTTATTTTTTATTTCTGTGTCATCTTTAATATAGCCTTGGGATTCTGATTGGCTGTGCGCTGCTGTAATTTCAATATCATCCCACGTGGTTTTACGCCACTACGGTTCTTTCCAGAATTACTCATCTCAACAGAGATAACCAAGTCATGGTTATTACCGCAAAACGAATCCTAATCGATCAATAAGCAAAGCCTCAAATTAAAAGGATAATTGATCTAAAAGCCTACCTCATGCATGCTTTCGTTCCGTCTCAATTCAGATTGATTCATGATGTTAAAGATGCCATTACGCTGAAACACAAGTTAATATTATGAGAAATTAGCAAATATATACATAGTAGATATATGGGCGTTAAAGCTTTTAACAAGTTTAGAAAGGTTGCGTGTGGGATGATCAAATAGCAAACTGTCACTACGACTAAGCGATTTTTAAGTAAGATCAACAAACCCATTGGCGGATCCCAGGGGGGGCTAAGGGGGCTGTAGCCCCCCCCCCCTAAAATTTAAATAAAATAAAAAAAGAGAAAGAGAGAGAGAGAGGGGGGGGAGGGGAGGGGAGAACGCACTCCCATTCCCACAGTTTGCCTACTTAGGTGACCTACTTAGTACTGTACTAACCGTTGCGCATAGGAAGTGGTGGCACCCTTTGTAGTACTGAAAAATAATTGTTTTTGATTCTCAGCCCCCCCTAAAAAATGTTCTTGATCTGCCCATGAAACCAGCCTATGAATTAAGCATGTTCAAAAGTATTTTGACTTAATCATAAGTCCACTTTTCCAAATTTTTATGAAAGAAATTTTGGTAAATAAATTCGAATTTAGAAATATTGCAATAAAATGAAAAGTGGACTTATGATTAAGTCAAAATACTTTTGAACATGTTCTGAAAGGTTCATCCCCGCGATTACATTCCCGCGATGCTGAGACATTTTTTAAAAGCATTCACGGAAAGTGAATACACAAACCTTAAAGAGAGGGTACAACATTCGCTTTAGAAACGCACGTTCAGTTTAATCATTCATAGATTCCCAAAAATGATCACTACATAGGTGCTCACCAACGGCGTAGTCAGGACTTTTTCAGTGGGGGGGGGGGGGCACAGGGGGCATTGCTTTTCAGTGGGGGCCCAGGGGTATGTTTTTTTTCCCTTTTCTTTTTCTTTTCTGTTTTTGGGGGGCATTATGAGGATTTTTCGTGGGGGGCACTGGAAATTTGTGGGGGAAAACGTGCCCCCAGGCCCCCGTGGCTACGCCGCTGGTGCTCACGTTTTGGGAGTAAACGACAACAAAACTGTTTTATGTTAATTTGTTCAAAAAGCTGCGATAATGTAGGCTTATGTTGGCTCTACCAAGGTCTTGGGTAGTTTTATTTCCACGTATATTACGCAATACATGCGTGTAGATGATTGATCAGTACCAGTAAGTGAAATCAATTGTCGTCCATTAGTAGTTTGGCCAATTTTTTACACTCACTCTGTCATTCATAGGCATCGGTGTTCTTGTGTTTCTTCCCCGTTCCTTCTTTTCTTTACAGTTAGTTATTTGGCGTCGTAACCATTTGTAGACATACATGCAGCTCTTCGGGCTGGGAACGAGGTTGAATGGGTTTGGAAGTGTAGCACCTTTTTCAAAGTATGACAGCCAGAGCTGTGATCGTGCAAATTTCCACTCTACGTCTTGATCGCTCTATGGAGAAAAAATATTTTTTCATCCTGCCATTGTACACTTTAATTACAGTAAACGAATCCATGTCAGTAAATGAATCCATACAAATGCGCCCTTATAGTAAATGCATCCATATACGAATCAAGAGATAGGCCTATGTATGCAAACCACTCTGTGAAAGTTGTTATGTGAAAAAATCTCTTTTGAGTAGTAATTAGTTCTGAAAAGAACAACTCGACGTTTCGATCAGTATGTTCTGATCGTCTTCAGGAGAAATTGTTATGCTTATTTCATTGCAGCCCGAAGATCTGACTTCATGCTTCGAGGCATGTGAACGACGTCAGATACCGACCTCTCAGTTTAGCTAGCTCGGGGTATGAACATTTGCCCGATTCGTGCAGCCTCTCTTAGCCACCATTCTTTGTGTATTCCGGTTCCATCAACCGCGTACATGTTAACATGACTTCTTCTTCTTCCTCTTTCGGCTGCTCCCGTTAGGGGTCGCCACAGCGGATCATGATCCGCATATTTGATTTGGCATAGGTTTTACGCCGGATGCCCTTCCTTCCGGGCTTGGGGCCACATGTTAACATGACTATAGTCATGACTATATTTAAACAAAGCACCAACAAAACATCGCGTCACCGCCACGATTTTTAAGCCAAGACTTTTTTGCCTAAAACTAACTTGTGAAATTTTCATCACAATAGGTTCACTTTTTTGAGTAAACGACAACAAAATATAATTATAACATATTAACTACAAATTCTATACCTTAAATGCCTTAAAATTCTCACCTCGATTTCTTGGAATGAATTACTCATCATGGCAATCAACATATTAAGCATGACCAATCCCATAACCACAAAGTAGACCATAAATAACATAGTGCCAATAAATGATGTAAGCTGATGTCCCGTACCATACGCCTCGCTGTTAGGAATGTTTGGATCGTCAGGTTGAGCTAGGCCAAATAACGCCCAAAATAGCGTCAGGAAGGTGAACCCGAACCTAAGAAAATGTAAGCATTCCGTGAATCACAAAAGTTTCATGAACCAACTTGTTTGGTTATTAAACAAAATTCGTGATTATACCACATGTATGTTATTATTTGATGAAAAAATGTTGCGTCGAGATATTAAACAATTGATTTGGAGTTAGCCCTCAGCCTTTACATAACGCGCTGCGTTTATACTCGGTGCTTTCCGAGTGTCTGCGGGAAAAAACCTAAACAGACAACTCTAGCTCTGGCGGGAATCGAACCCACGACCACCTGAGTAGTGTGAACATCTTACGCAATCAAATAATGTTGATAAACGCAAACAACATTTTAACAAGAACTTTGTTGCCTGTTGTTACATTAGTTTGTGCTTGACACACCGTATGCCTTATACCACAAAGTTTAAACGCTCTGAATTAAGGTATAGTAAATGTTATAAATCGTCGGCTCTCAGCAGAAAGGACTTAAACGCAGATTTTGGAATTTTGAAATAATTTTTGTAATATAATGTTAGCTGCTAGCAAAAAGAACTTATTGCAGTTACTTTTACTCTTATTCTGTTTCAAAACTTGACGTAGCTTTTAACCTGTTTAATTAAATTACATGTACTAAGCTGTAACTTTCATACCATTTGTGTAACAAGCATTTTCTACATAGGCCCTGCATATTAAGTCCACTTTTCCTAATTTTTATGAAATAAATTTTGGTAAATAAAAAAAAATCGAATTTAGAAAAATTGCAATAAAATGATAATTTCCTCATAAAAATTATGATTTTTTTTAAATTTTTCATTAAAGTGAAAATTTATTTAATAAAAATTAGGAAAAGTGGACTTATGATTAAGTCAAAATACTTTTGAACATGGTCTTTTTTTTTTTTACTTTCGTAAGTCTTTTTTTTTTTACTTTGATCCGATAACCCGATGGTTAACTTTATATACGTACGTTCCGAATCCATAGCCAGATTTGTGTTTCTGACATTCATTGGTAATTGTCTCAGAGTCATAAGACCAGTACAAGTTGTATAATGAACAGAAGAAGGCTAGAAACACCACGCCAAATACCACGCCGAACCGCACAATGTCAACCAGCATGCGACCCAGAGATATCTGCAGTGGTCCCAAGAACTCACTGACTGGTAAAACATATGACATGCGAGTAAAACTCAGAACATTGGCGATGGCAAACAGAGCTTCAGCCAATAAGATGGGGTCATAATCATTCCATGCGTGACGATCTGCAATGATAACAAAGCAATGTATACATTTGTAAACAAATATTATAGTCATGAGACAAACAGGGGCTGAAAATTAATGAGTCGATACTAATTCTATCATTATGTTTTCTATTTGCACAAACTCTAACGGATTAGTAATCCATAATAACGGATTACTAATCCGTTATTACGGATTAGTAATATATACTTAGAGTGGCACTAATGGTCTTTCGTAGTCTGGGACTAATTCTATCATTATGTTTTCTATTTGCATAAACTCTGTTAATTATATATAAATATGATTGCCTTGTTGAAACGGTAGCTTAGTATTGGTTTTCAAATGATTTTCGTGTTTATTATGACAATGCTAAACCTCTTGCAATAAACCACTCAAACGACTTTTACTCATTGATATTCATTGTAGGTCTGTCTGGGAACAAAAGAAGTTAACCTTGATATTGGTAAATAGATTATCATGGCATTTGCATGTGACAACTATCTGATTATGATTGCGTTGAAATTGACATACCTCCAGCAAAAAAATAATACATGTGCGTAGCCTGTGAGTTGTTTCTGTACAACTGATTACACGCATCTGCATTGTTGATGAAATAATTTATGGCGACACTTGATTTTTTGTAGCTGCTGGCTTTCAGCGCAAATGATGACAAGTAGAAATTCAACATGGCAATATCAAGCCAATTCCATACAGATGCCAAATATCGCCTGTAACCCTCCTCCCATATTTGTTTAATCTCCGCCCACAAGGTACCTGTATAAAACGCAAGAGTGTGAACAAATTTAATAATCGTGCATCCTTTGAGTGCCACTTTTCAGTAGAGGGCGCTGTTGAGGTAAATGCCACTGATCTTTATTATACTTATATGATAGAGATCAGTGGTCAGTGAGGAATTCATGCGCCGAGCTGTTTATCATAAAGTGTATGTCCTCATATTTTTCTGAAAAACAAAGATTTGAGGCCCATTCATTTGATGGATTGTGTAAAAATGGCCTAATATCATAACCTGTGGGTCCTTGGCTTCCAACTTTGAGTATTTTGGACACACTAGGCCTTGAAAAAGTGGTCCTAATTTGATTTCAAGCGTAAGGCCTTTTTTCAAAATGACTGCTTTTCAGTGTGGGCGTTTTCACTACCGTAGAGGGTGGTTTTCATTGGGATGAGAATAACTCCCTGGAAACCTGGACTTTAGACAGTAAATAGAGAAGAAAAGTAAATAGAGAAGAGAAGGTTATATATCAATCAATATTTTTTTCTTTTGTTTTTAAAAACTGTGGGACTTCTTAGTATTTTTTAATGATTTTTGAATATTTTGTATTTAGCACTGTTTACTATGGGAGTTTATTTAGTGGGGTGCATCCTGCATATCTATCTGTTCCGACTACGTGCGCCTCATTTTCAATGTGACGTCATTTCAACGTAAGCCACGCCTCCTTGACATGGAGCTGCGGTCAAAACAATATTTTCCACGAAAATGCATTGTCCACTTTTTTCTTTATACAAATACAGAGTTATTCGTAAAGGAAATGTCAATAGACCTTATGCATATGATGTCACAAACTGAATACCGCCCTCTGTATCAGAGGCTCGAGAAGGTCACTCGTTGGTTCATGTATGCGCGCTCTGCGTATACGCACGCACAGCGCTCATACATGAACCAATGAGTGACCTTCTCTAGCCTCTGATAGAGGGCGACCTTCCGTTTGCACGTCATATGCATAAGGTCTATACAACTTAAATTAGTATGTATGTTTGTTGCCTATTCTGGGCGGATGACATTGTACTGATTGCAGAAGATGGCAATGAACTACCAAAAATGTTAGACATTGCGGCCGTTTTCTCACAACAATGGAGGTTAGATTTTAATCATGATAAATCAAATGTGCTTATTATTGGTCGGCGTGTTAGCTCCAAATCTTGGAAATTGGGTCACAGCTTTATATCTGAAGTTAATCATTATAAATATCTCGGTGTTCAAATTAGCTCTAATTTATCCGACCATTGTCATATCGAGGAAGCCATCCGTAAAGGGAATCGATTAATTGCATATATAAAATAAATTATTGATGAGCAAGATGATTACAACAAGGTATATTATGGTGATATTTTATGGAAGTCATTAGGCCTTCCGTCAATAAATTATGCATGCTCTGTTTGGATACCTGGTGGCAATTCAGATATTAAAAGGCTTGAAAACGTTCAAGTACAAATGGCAAAAGCCATTCTTAAGGCCCCGCGTAACATGACTAAGGAAGCAATGTATGGTGAATTAGGATGGGAGAGTATCTCCTCAATTCAAGATAAATTCAGGTTGAGTTATGTTGATCGCCTTTTCAAAATGGAAAATAATAGATGGCCAAAACTCTTGTTTAATGCGTCATATCACACTCTGAGTGAGCATAATAAACTGCGGTGGAAATGGCTTAATCACATAAAGCAAAGTTTGTCGCGCTGTGGGATGGATCATATTTTTAATAACAATCCACCACTAAACCAATCTTGGTTAAATACTTTTAAGAAAACTCTTCATCAGGTTGAATTGAATGATTGGCGCAAAGGTGCACAAAGTAAATCTTCGCTGTCTTTATATATGTCTCTCAAACAAGTACCGGCTCTTGAACAATATCTTATCGATAGTACGAACTTCTCCGCCGCAATGACTAAATTAAGGGCTCGTACTAACACTTTACAACTCGAGAGATATACCCGCTCCTGGTCACCAAATAATGACGGGTTGTGCAAACTGTGTAAGAGTAATGTAGATGAAGATATTGGCCATTTCATGTTTTATTGTACAGCATTGAATCACATTCGTATTAAGGAATTCATAGCCCTTGAAAATAATCTTTTTGGTAACAATATGGATTTGTTTTGGGAAATATTTATTTCAGGCAATATCGACTTAAAACTATACATGATGCTGGGTAACATGTATGAATTCGATAACACACTTGGAAACATTCTTGATACATCATGTAAGAATCTTTTGACCAACCTTTGGGATGAGCGTAAGATGTTGTTGAATGCTATAAATTGATGAATTAATTGACAAGTTTTCTGTTCTATCTATATGTCACGCTGCATGTTTTTTTTTTTTTTTCCTTTTCTTTTTTTATTCTTGTGTACTTTGTACTAGTGTTTTGTATTTTAAGTCTTAGTTTATATTTATTGTTTATGTTCTGTACTATGTTTAAGGATGCACCGTCTTTGACGTGTGCCACTGCTTTGAAAGTGTAACTCCAATAAATTGATTGATTGATTGATTGATTGATTGATTGATTGATTGATTGTACTGTAGGTTATATAGTAATTACACAGTGCATTATTCTTACTATGAGTGCGCGGCTGTCAGTACGTGCACGTATGACGCATCTACATGTACTTACTCCAGTATAGAGGCTTATTATGCCGTTTATCTTTAATACCTTATTCAGTTTGGATAGTAGTTAGTTCGATGTATTAATTGGTTTTACTAGGCTAATTACATACCTTGGCCTTGTCGGCCGCTTAAAAGTAAATGGCAGTTGCAGGTGTAACTCAATTATATCGCTATATCAAAACATTGTCTGCACATAGGACCTATGACAACGAGCTTTGCTTCAAATGGTCCCCTTCTGTATGCAGGATCAGTGGTTCACTCTATATGTTAAATTATTGTTTCTAAATTATTCTAAATTAGTTGTTTATTTGTGATTGTGCAGACAAAATAAATAAAGCTGAAACATAGGGACCCAGACTCTACACTGGGGAGTCGGACTCAGACTCGAGGTTTGAGGACTTCATATACAAGTCTGCATATTTTTATACCAATGATAATTTGTTTTCTAGACACGTACTAAAAGTGTATTAGAAAGGTTGTCAATTGTGTTATTTTGTTGTCGCTGATGCAGCATTTGTGTAGAAATTTTTCCCTTTGAAATAATGTTTATTTTAGTGTGTGTAACAACGCACTTGCATTCAACCAGAAAGACTATTGACCTTCACGTATACAGACATATTCAATTAAATTGAGATTAGAACTACCTCTCTTATCGCACATGATGAAGAACAGCGAAATGCAGTGTTAGAAATGTGTACGAAAGAGTGATATAAAATAGTTAAGTAATTCTGGTTTGAAGTACATACATTGAATAATATTTCATTTGGGCTTGGGCCTGTCTGACTTATTTAATAATATCAGTTGTAAGTGTCGCAATGAAACGAAAATGTCTGACAGAGCAATATTGTATATTTATGGTATGCCTTTTGCAATATTACTCAGAATCAACGGCGTATGGTACTTTTCGATCACTTATGAAGTCTTGAAGATGATTTTTTCCCGTGAGCTGGGCATTTTTTGGCAGAGACAGGGTAATGACTTCTCAATGTCCATCCCGAATCGAAGCAAAATTTTTGCTTTATGAGGAGGGTTCTTTGGTTTCGTTTCTTTTACCGATAAAATCTGTTGACTTGTTGAATTGAACTTTAATTTGCAAATTTTAAAGGTATGATATAGCTTTGGTAATGATAAAAAATGTTTGATGAGTTTCAATCTGAAAGCTAAATGTTTACAAAGGTGATACTTGTACCAATCGCCATAAGAAATATTTCCGTCTGAAATGCTGTCATCAGAAATTTGTATATGAAGACCTCCAAAAAACGCAACAGCTGATTTCGATTGCAACAATCGAAATTAACACAATATGAACATGCACAAAATAACTGTATCGCTGTTTTCTCGAAAACGTGAACACCAATTTTGATGAAATTTTTCAAAGGTTAGTATGTGTATTTTGAAAACTAGATGATTGGAATGAATGCATTTTTCAAAAAACAATGATATATCATACCTTTAAGATTCAAACATGCGTGCATTTTCTTAAAGCTAAGGAATAACATTGGTTGATAAAACTGTTGATAAAAATGCTTCTTAGTGCATGCTTAGGCCTGCTCTCTTTGAATCAAGATATACATTAAACAACCAACCCATGTGAAAGTTTCAATTTTGTACATTGTGTCGTTCATGAAAAATAGTGAAAATGAGGGCAGTTGGTTTGTATTAATTCCTATGTGGAATTTAGAAAAAAAATACCCTTTCCTAAACGCAATTATTTCTAGGGAAGATTGATACCATCATCAGCTTAACACTAAGTATAATTTACATTAAGTAAAATTTGTAGCTTTGCATGGTGAAGAAGATAAGTAAGACTAACTAGAGATTCGAGTTTGTTTACACAAACTCTAGGTGTTCGGGAGGAAGTAAAGGTCAAATTGGGGTCACCTTTGTGTAAAATTGTTTTGACAAATAACGATCTGTACAATGGTGCAAATATTGTGAATTTACCTCTTGTGGAAGATTTTGTTTTAAATATTAAACTTTGACTTCCGGTTTAGACAGGAAGTAAAGGTCAAATTGGGGTCAACTTTGTGTAAAATTGTTTTGACAATTAACGATCTGTACAATGGTACAAAAATTGTGAATTTACCTCTTGTGGTTGTTGAGATATGATTTGTCTAAATATTAAACTTTGACTTCCGGTTTGGACAGGAAGTAAGGTCAAATTGGGTTCACCTTTTTGTAAATATTTTTTGACAATTAATGACCTGTACAATGGTACAAAAAATGTTAATTTACCTCTTGTAGTTGTTGAGATATGATTTTTTTTAAATATTAAACTTTGACTTCCGGTTTGGACAGGAAGTAAAGGTCAAATTGGGGTCATGTTTTTGTAAATATTTTTGACAATTAACAATCTGTACAATGGTGCAAAAATGTTAATTTACCTCTTGTGGTTGTTGAAATATGATTTTTTTAAATATTAAACTTTGACTTCCGGTTTAGACAGGAAGTAAGGTCAAATTGGGGTCACCTTTTTGTAAATATTTTTCGACAATTAACAATCTATACAATGGTGCAAAAAATGTCAATTTACATCTTGTGGTTGTTGAGATATGATTTTTGTTAAATATTAAACTTTGACTTCCGGTTTGGACAGGAAGTAAGGTTAAATTGGGGTCACCTTTTTGTAAATATTCTTTTACAATTAACGATCTGTACAATGGTACAAAAATTGTGAATTTACCTCTTGTGGTTGTTGAGATATGATTTTTTTAAATATTAAACTTTGACGACTTCCGGTTTGGACAGGAAGTAAGGTCAAATTGGGGTCATCTATTTGTAAATGTCTTTTGACAATTAATGGTCTGTACAATGGTACAAAAATTGTGAATTTACCTCTTGTGGTTGTTGAGATATGATTTTTTTTTAATGTTAAACTTTGACTTCCGGTTTGGACAGGAAGTAAGGTCAAATTGGGGTCACCTTTTTGTAAATATTTTTGACAATTAACGATCTGTACAATGGTGCAAAAATTGTGAATTTACCTCTTGTGGTTGTTGAGATATGATTTTCTTAAATATTAAACTTTGACTTCCGGTTTGGACAGGAAGTAAGGTCAAATTGGGGTCACTCACAACTCGTGTTTCATCTACTTATTAAGTTCTAAGTACATGCCAAGTTTCAAGTTCATGTGAAGTTTGATAGTATGTGTTTGTTACCGGACAGTCGCGGGGGAGAAGAAGAAGAAGAAGAAGAAGAAGAAGAAGAAGAAGAAGAAGAAGAAGAAGAAGAAGAAGAAGAAGAAGAAGAAGAAGAAGAAGAAGAAGAAGTAAAAACTAGAAATTCGAGCTTGTTTACACAAACTCTAGGTGTTCGGGAGGAAGTAACGGTCAAATTGGGGTCACCTTTGTGTAAAATTGTTTTGACAAATAACGATCTGTACAATGGTGCAAAGATTGTGAATTTAACTCTTGTGGAAGATTTTGTTTTAAATATGAAACTTTGACTTCCGGTTTAGACAGGAAGTAAAGGTCAAATTGGGGTCACCTTTTAGTAAATATTTTTTGACAATTAACGATCTGTACAATGGTACAAAAATTGTGAATTTACCTCTTGTGGTTGTTGAAATATGATTTTTTTAAATATTAAACTTTGACTTCTGGTTTGGACAGGAAGTAAGGTCAAATTGGGGTCACCTTTTTGTAAATATTTGTTGACAATTAACGATCTGTACAATGGTGAAAGAATTGTGAATTTATCTCTTGTGGTTGTTGAGATATGATTTGTTTAAATATTAAACTTTGACTTCCGGTTTGGACAGGAAGTAAGGTCAAATTGGGGTCACCTTTTTGTAAATATTTGTTGACAATTAACGATCTGTACAATGGTGAAAGAATTGTGAATTTATCTCTTGTGGTTGTTGAGATATGATTTTTTTAAATATTAAACTTTGACTTCCGGTTTGGACAGGAAGTAAGGTCAAATTGGGGTCACTCACAACTCGTGTTTCATCTACTTGTTAAGTTCTAAGTACATGCCAAGTTTCAAGTTCATGTGAATTTTGCAAGTATGTGTTTGTTACCGGACAGTCGCGGGGGAGAAGAAGAAGAAGAAGAAGAAGTAAAAAAAAACGAACAAAAACAATAGGTGTTTCGGGCACATACCCGAACACCTAAAAAAAAAAAAAACGAACAAAAACAATAGGTGTTTCGGGTACATACCCGAACACCTAATAAACCCTTTCACGGTAATATGCGCCATGTTTTTGACGGGGCAAAATTGTTTATTTCGAACATTCGCTGCCGTCTGCGACCCAGCTCTCGAACTTCTCGCACGCGTCTGGAATGTACGTGAAGTTCGAGCGCTGGGTCGCAGACGGCAACGAGTGTTCGAAATAAACAATTTTGCCCCGTCAAAAACATGGCGCATATTACCGTGAAAGGGTTTATTGCGGTGACACCGTGTGAAAATCTCAATTGAGTATTAATTCGTTCTGAAAAGAACTGGAGGTTACAACTTGACGTTTCGATCAGTATGCTCTGATCTTTTCCTGAAGACGATCGGAGCATACTGATCGAAACGTCGAGTTGTAACCTCCAGTTCAGAACTATTACTACTCAATTGAGATTTTCACGTGGTGTCACCGCAATTATTAGGTGTTCGGGTATGTGCCCGAAATGTGCCCGAAACACCTATTGTTTTTGTTCGTTTTTTTTTACTTCTTCTTCTTCTTCTTCTCCCCAATAACTGTCCGGTAACAAACACATACTTGTAAACTTCACATGAACTTGAAACTTGGCATGTACTTAGATCTTAACAAGTAGATGAAACACGAGTTGTGAGTGACCCCAATTTGACCTTACTTCCTGTCCAAACCGGAAGTCAAAGTTTAATATTTTAAAAAATCATATCTCAACAACCACAAGAGGTAAATTCACAATTTTTGTACCATTGTACAGACCGTTAATTGTCAAAAAATATTTACCAAAAAATGACCCCAATTTGACCTTACTTCCTGTCCAAACCGGAAGTCAAAGTTTAATATTTAAAAAAATCATATCTCAACAACCACAAGAGGTAAATTCACAATTTTTGTACCATTGTACCGATCGTTAATTGTCAAAAAATCTTTTTTAAAAGGTGACCCCAATTTGACCTTACTTCCTGTCCAAACCGGAAGTCAAAGTTTAATATTTAAAAAAATCATATCTCAACAACCACAAGAGGTAAAGTCACAATTTTTGTACCATTGTACAGATCGTTAACTGTCAAAAAATATTTGTAAAAAGGTGACCCCAATTTGACCTTACTTCCTGTCCAAACCGGAAGTCAAAGTTTAAAATTTAAAAAAAATCGTATCTCAACAACCACAAGAGGTAAATTCACAATTTTTGTACCATTGTACAGATCGTTAATTGTCAAAACAATTTTACACAAATTTGACCCCAATTTGACCTTTACTTCCTGTCTAAACCGGAAGTCAAAGTTAAATATTTAAAACAAAATCTTCCACAAGAGGTAAATTCACAATATTTGCACCATTGTACAGATCGTTATTTGTCAAAACAATTTTACACAAAGGTGACCCCAATTTGACCTTTACTTCCTCCCGAACACCTAGAGTTTGTGTAAACAAACTCGAATCTCTAGTTCTTACTTAATTTACATTAAAATTCGACAATTTATCTTTGAATTACCAATGCCATACCTTGAAGCAACATCTTGTATTGTCTCAAATTAATTGAAAGCATAATTTGTTTACGTATCATGAAATCTGTGACACTCACCTACTACGAACAAGATGATGAACAATTCAAATATCGTAAATGATGAAGTCCGAACGCTAAAGTCGCCATTAGCAATAGCTGTAGTGTTGAAGACCTGCCAGCACGAGGCATTACGCTGTTCAGTCATATTCCTGAAAAGACGAGCCTCCATGCTGCTGCCTGGATTCTGTACCAGTGTAGACCCCAGGAAAATGAAGAGTAAAAATACAAGGTAGCTAGCTGTGTGGGTGATAAACTTCACCAGAGGTGTGCTGATGATACGGCTTAGCTGGTTCAATAAATAATTAAACAATAGCATTTAAATATACCCTTTCAAAATAATACCAACCAGTATGTGAGCTATCAAGAACTTAACAGAACAATACAGGGGGAAACATACACATGTCATGAAATTGTTCACAATAATCACCTTGGGACTAAATGAGACTTTCTTGAATGGTATGGACCAATTATTGAACCAAAACCTTCTCATGTTGGTTTCTATACATATTTATTGATATTCGTGCAAAGTATACAAGTACTGACGTACCGTAGGCCTTATCATATTTTACCAGACGTGTATTGGGATTAAAGAGGGGCTCTAAGGTCAAATTCATTTTTGTTCTGCACTCATTTTCCAATAGATAGAGTCCTTATGAAAGTGGACAAACATCACAAAGTCTCTAACCTCACGTTAAAATGGTGTAAAATGTCATTTTATTTTATATTCTTTAAGTGCGAAATTTGAAACATGACGTCATTGGATGTCAACAATAAAATGGGTCTGTACATTCCATACAGGAATTTTTCGTTCGTCAAAAAGTCAAATTCAACGCTGTTTTGATTGAATATCATGGAGATTCAAAAATGTACAGACCCATATATTTGAAATGTGACGTCATTGGATGTTTTTGGATGTTAACAAATTTCGCGTTGGAAGGGTATCAAATACAATGGCATTTTACACCGTTTTAATGTGAGGTAAGAGACTTGTGACAGTTTTTCCACTTTCATAAGGACTCTAACTTATTGGAAAATGAGTGCATTACAAAACTGAATTTGACCTTAGAGCCCCTCTTTATTTTCACTAGGATTTACCTTACAATTAGGCGCTACCCAGTAGATAATGGCTAAAAATGGCAAACACAAAGGGATGGCAAGCGTGAGGATGATCTTGTATAGCAACCCACTTTGCCTCCAGCCTGGGAAACCGTCATACCACATAGTAGCAAGCTGATGCTGACAATTAGGATGAGCAACAAACTGGAATAAAACAATAATAAATAAATTGAAAAAACAATATCAGACAATTCAATGCATTAATTAGCCAAAGGGGGTGGGTCCAAAGGGGTGGAGCAGGGGCGGCCTCCCCCTTGTTGGCGAAATAGTGGTTGTCGGTAAATTCACAGACTTGCTGGTATTTCTGAACTGAGTTTTGTGTCGGTGAATTTAACCCAAAACAATGTTTTCTCCCAATCTGAAAATCCTGGCTATATATGCCACTGGCCCTGCCCCTGAATTGCCGTCCATGCATGCGGTTGAGTACTGAATAGTCACCTGTTTCTGATGGTACCTTATGGCAAGCCGCAACCTTGCCATTTCATTATTGTCAGTATCAGTGTCCGTTTCCGTACTAAACTCTGCATCAATCTTCTCCTCACAGTCACAATGAAAACCCTCCATCGTATTCCCCTTCTGATTGAGAATGGTACGAACTTCCTCTGAGTTTTGGCACATATCGAGTAGATCAGATGCGTATTTCTTGCATTGCTTGGCTAGATCTCTGTACTCAATCTATGAAATAATACACATGATAGTAAATATGATTTCACTCAATTTAACTCTAAATATAATCTGAAGTATCACTCAATTACTCAGCAAATTTCACTGCGTAGTTTACCGTTCCTTTGCAATTTTTGTATTAAAACAAAATGTAAAAAAAATATTTCCCATGTGGAGCATTTTGGTAAATTTGTCAAATGTTTTGTTCAAACAAGCAAACCAAAAAAGAAATTGACAATTTTTCTTAAATCCAGAAACCCCCTACTTTTGATCTTGGCTTTGGGCAGTACAGTGTTAAATTCAGTATTTCTTCCGTCTGAACAGTTTGTCGGTCCATCCGTACTCTATTAATTGTCAATAATATAAGTTGCATACATAGATCATTGTCATTTGATTATTGAAACACGCATAACGTGTCATCGACTTCAATTTTACAATTTGCCTCCACTCCAAGAAGTACTACTAAAGCATTGTTTTAGTTTTACTATATTCACGCGTGAAATCACGAGATCATTTCTGCACAACTTACAATGTAAAACCATTATTAATCTTTAAAGTGAACTCTAAGCAAATAATAATTTACCTTTAGCCATTTTGAGGGATGTCATGCCATAAAGAAACTAAAAACATACGTTTTATTATCTGAAGTCCCAGTAAAATATTGTGAACAGTCTTTCTCCGAAATGTCTCGCATTCAGAAAAAACCCTGGAAGAAAAAATAATGGCCCTTGCAAAGCCACCCCCTTCAGTGGACAAAATCACTCAGGTATAAAACTGTGTTGGCACAGTGAACTCTAAGTGAACTCTAAGCAAATAATAATTTACCTTTAGCCATTTTGAGAGATGTCATGCCATAAAGAAACTAAAAACATACGTTTTATTATCTGAAGTCCCAGTAAAATATTGTGAACAGTCTTTCTCCGAAATGTCTCGCATTCAGAAAAAACCCTGGAAGAAAAAATAATGGCCCTTGCAAAGCCACCCCCTTCAGTGGACAAAATCACTCAGGTATAAAACTGTGTTGGCACATATCGAGTTTTGGATCAGATGCTTTCTTCGTGCATTTCTTGGCTAGGTCTCTGTACTATGAAATAATACACATGATAGCAAACATGATTTCACTAAATTTAACGCCAAATATAATCTGTAGTATGTCACTCAATTACAGCGGCGTAGCCACGGGGGGCCTGGAAGCACATGCCCCCCCCCCCCCCAATTTCCAGTGGCCCCCAGGTCTCCCCCCCCCCGCACGAAAAATCCCGATAGTGCCCCCCCCCCAAAAAGGGGAAAATCCCATACCCCCTGGGCCCCCCCCCCCCCCCTGAAAAGCAATGCCCCCTGTGCCCCCCCCCCCCCACTGAAAAAGTCCTAGCTACGCTGCTGCCCAATTACTCAGCGAGTGCAAATTTCACTGCGTGGTTTAAAGTAGTTCCTTTGCAATTTTTGTATTAAAACAAAATGTAAAAATAATATTTCCCATGTGGAGCATATTGGCAAAGTCACTCCTTCAGTGGACAAAATCATTCAGGTATAAAACTGTGTAAATAACACCGAAAATATCGGCGCTCTTGCACATGTAAACGTAAACGGGGCCATTTTAGTTACCCCAGTGAACCTTATGCATTTCTGAATTTGAAACAAAAGGGATTCGGTCAATAATGTACAATGAGCTGAGATCCACTCTTTAAAAGCCTTTCTGGTAACACTTTATTGGCACGTTTTGCGTTTATTTTTCAACGGCTGAAATGCGTTGTGGTGATTATTTGTAGGCCCAAGACACGTTTGTGCGCTAATAAATTTAGACACGTTGAATTTACACACAAAAATATGTATGATGAGTGATAGCACTTTATGAACACCCGAAAAATATTTTCAAATAAGGTGTATATAAATTAACACAAAGAAACGTTTATAATTAACGTTGTTTGTTCAGTGCATATAGCTTTAACGGTTGTTTAGTCAAAACGAATATCCAATGTCTAACGTGGTGCTCAAACACTCAAGAAAATGTATTGAGTTTCTGATTGTGTTAGAACCAAATGTATGAAAATATGGTGTAGTTCTATTTATACAGATAATTTACTCACTTGTACCATAAGTATTTTTTGTAATGTTGAAATTATTTTATTTAGGCCAATGTTATATAAAGATAAATCAAATGACAAGAATCTCTGTTTGGGTAAAATGCCTTTAAATCGTGCCTTTAGTAGTAAAGCCTTACTGAGCTGTTACAGGTAAGCAATTATTTTGTTTAACAGTTAAATTTTGGACTGGTTGCAAACTTTACATAGCCCAATAACTGTTCACGTCAATTTATCAAACAATGACATTTTTGTTAAAATAACGATTTTTTTTGTTAGAGTTGCAAGATCCAAAGGGAGACATTAGTCATTTGCCAAATCAAATAGCGGAAACACCGGCCGCCAATTAAAGATACGTCCATTGCTGCCTGGTTTTCCCAAACACTGTGCAACGCTATGAACATTTTTTTTCTTCAGCCAACAACTTGATTAACCTTGGAAAAAGCAACGGCGAACTCACGATCGATTTATCATCAAGGGCAAAACAGAAAGTACATGACGCCATAATATTGCTGGTATACCGTATGCCTATAAATACGTGCTTGACGAGGCAGCCATTGACATGGCCTGTGATAACGTAATGCACGCAAAGGGCCGAATATTACATTTGCAATTCACATGAAATGCAAATAATCATTTAAAAGGTTTTTTGCACTATAAGGATTACAACGACACTCCTCCGTAGTCCGTATTACACTGACAGGGGAGTGTTGCAATCAAGTGAGCCTGTTAAAAATTGAACGACACAAAACGTTTTAATGATATAAAAGATGTAGGCCTAATCGCCCGTGTTTTCCGCTAATTCACTGGCAATTTCCTGAAATCGGTATTTTTGTTGGGACGTCGATAATTTCTTTACAGAAAAGAAAACAAATACTTTGAAATGAGATATTTCACAAAATAATCGTCAGAAGCTCAGTTTACATAGCTTTCTTCTGCTGGGGGAGCGGGGATGTGCAGATTTTTGAACCAGGGTCTCACACAGAATGTGCGTCTTGAAGGTTGTTTTTATTTACGTTTAATATGTGACTGCTGTTGATTATTTTTAATCCCACGGTGCTAGCATCTATACACTATAATTATTTGTTTCATAGGACTAAGTTTTATGTAGCTTTTTAGGGAGCACTTTCTTAGACAGTGATTTTGGTTTGCTTTTAGGCAACCACAGGCTCTGTTTTTAACAGTTTGTTTGGTATTCTTTCTAATTATGACTGTAATCGTTTGTATTGAATTGCCTGAAAATAATAAATAAATAAATAAATAAATAAATAAATAAATAAATAAATAAATAAATAAATAAATAAATAAATAAATAAATAAATAAATACAAATGTGCCTTAATTAATTTATGACGGGACTCACCATAAATTATTTTGGGAAATGTTGTGCTTCTCAGGAATATTTAGAAAAATGTATAATTTTAATTCATTTGTTATCCTTTCCTTTAGTAAAATATCAATGTTCCATTTTTCGTAAATTTTCTGTCAAAATAGCCAAAAATACGGACGACTCATCTTTAACTTTAAACTGGAGCTCAAAACTATCGAAAAAGAAAGGGTTCGGCAATGGCGGATCTCGGGGGAAAGGGGAGCGTGTAAACCCCCCCCCCTTTTTTTTTCATCGCCATTCGTGTAAATTTACCAAATGAAAGTGTTATCTTTTTGCGTTTCATCGCCGGCTTACTAGAGTACATTTTTAACCTATATTCATAGATTAATGAGAAGATTGAGTTTGAAAAAAAAAATAATAATATGTTGGACTTCTGGAACAAAATAGGTACGGTATATTTTTGTAACGTTACCTCTGCGTGCGCATGCGAGACATCAAACATGGTCTTTGTTTGGTATTCTGAATGTTTTTTATAAATGATATGCTTAATTTTATTGAGTTCTTCCGGGTACACCATGTAATAATCTCTTCTTGGAAGAAGTGATGCAGCGGCGTAGCCACGGGGGGGGGCCTGGGGGCTCACGTGCCCCCCCACAAATTTCCAGTGCCCCCCCCCCCCAGGTGCCCCCCACGAAAAATCCTCATAGTGCCCCAAAAAACAGAAAAAGAAAAAGAAAAGAGAAAAAACCCATACCCCTGGGCCCCCCCACTGAAAAGCAATGCCCCCCCGTGCCCCCCCCCCCCACTGAAAACGTCCTGGCTACGCCGCTGAAGTGATGGCTCTGAGAAGAGCCGGTTGATTTGTTCTCAACGTTTCTACTAGTCTGCTCTAGCCGTCATGCGGAGACTATGCCTAATGGAAATTACCTTGAATTCCTTTTCGATCCTAGACAGTTGCATCAACTCTTTACTGAGTAGAAATGCAGTGAGAATGGGATCTTGGCTGGTAAGCGATATGTAAGCCGGGCTGGCCAAGGCACGGTAAGCATGAATACCAGCAAGAGAATGTTTGAGAGGATCAAACAATCGTTTGTTGTGACAGGAAGTACACTCACACAGACTATGGTGTGGTTTCTTGATGCTATCCCCACGCCGTAGTAACAGTCGTATTATGTCAATCTCATTGCAATGAGCAGCTAGCATAATAGGACTTATATCTTGATCAAATTTTGAGTTGCTCTTCGGCTGGAAGTAGTTGGTCAAACTTCCCAGCCGAAACTTATCTTTGCTCTTCTGAAACATTGGGTGTGTAAGGAGGGTCTGTGTGATTCGAAGGTATCCCTTACTGATGGCTAACATCAGGGATTCATTGATGCTCTGTATTGGTAATTGCCTACCACCAACTCTTATAAGATATTCCACAATATCAAAATGTTCACTATCAGTTGCAATCTCCAGACATGTGCGGTCCTTATAGTCAGTGCATTTGAGCAGACGGCCCACAATGTCAGCCTGGTCTAGCATGGTCCTCGTGGTTGGCAGATCACCAAACTCTACTGCTTGTAAGAATCGCACCTCATCATTGTCAAGGACTTCATGCTGGTTTGTGTCTAGAGAGGCCAGCACCGAATCATAGGCCCTTCGTCTCATGGTGTGAAGTCCCTGTGGTGCGCGATTTGTTGCGTTATCTTTGCCCTGCCGTTTTGCCCTGCGGGTGAAAACAAAGAAAAGAAATTGTCAAAACTATTCATAAAGATAACTTTGAAGTTTCCTAATGAGTGGATAAATGATACACAATTACACAACGCAGACAATAACAGTGTTACGATATATAACGATTTCCGTCCACATAAATTATCTTATATTTACGAACGTCGCGATTTAACTCAACTGCATGCAAAGATGACACCCGCATCCGTCCAAAGCGCATATATGCACTTAAGAAACCATGAATAATACGAGTCTATAATGAATCACTGATTTAAAGGTACAACATTGGAAATGTTGGCACAAAAATTGCTTGTAGAACTATACTCACTTTCTTTAAATCAAGATGTACATTAAACAAACAACCTGTCACGGTGAAATTGTCAGCTTATTTTAACTGTTCACGAGAAAAAAGGGAAAATGCATTCACTGTTGTATAATAATAATAATAATAATGTGTGGACTTATATAGCGCACGTATCCACCAACTGAGTGGTGCTCAAGGCGCATTATATTATTACCCCTGCTCATAAGGCTCATAAGGCTCATAAATCATTCCTGAAACCATCTCAGCTCCCTGGGGAGTATACAGCTCAATTGCTGCCATTACAGCGCATATATGGCTAATCAACCAACTCTGCCCTCACAGGTACCCATTTAACCCCTGGGTGGAGAGAAGCAATTATGGTAGTTGCTCAAGGACACAAGTGTCACGGCCGGGATCCATTCTTATGTGGAATTAGAAAGAGTACTCTTTCCTAAGTTCGAACTTATTATTATTTCACTTTTCTGATAAATGATAGCACCTCACATTAAATATTTTCTAGGGAAGATCAATACCTTCATCAGCTTTATACAAGGTAAGTTTTGCATTAATATGACCATTTTTATATTTGTGAATGACCAATGTGGAGTGTCGTGGCCGAGCGGTCTAGCTTACCGGACTCAAGTTCTGGTGTTAGTAGTAGAATGTGGGTTCGAAACACGGCCGTGACACTTGTGTCCTTAAGCAAGACACTTAACCATAATTGCTTCTCTCCACCCAGGGGTTAAATGGGTACCTGTGAGGGCAGAGTTGGTTGATTAGCCCTATATGCGCTGTAATGGCAGCAATTGAGCTGTATACTCCCCAGGGAGCTGAGATGGTTTCAGGAATGATTTATGAGCCTTATGAGCCTTATGAGCAGGGGTAATAATATAATGCGCCTTGAGCACCACTCAGTTGGTGGATACGTACTCAGTTGGTGGATACGTCCACACATTATTATTATTATTAATGTTATACAATTCCTTTAAAAGCTAAACCACAATCATGTCCAGTGCTGATGAGGTGATATCGTCAAAATGAGGTGTAGAGCAATGTAAACCATGATGTGTTCTAATGCTGACTTTTATTATCATATTTTTTATGCAAATAATAATTGGTAAAATTAGTCAAACAGAACTAACATGCTCTTCAAGGACAGTGCGAAAAGCTACTAGCACAAATATTTTGGCAGTCACTAAAATGATACGAAAAGTATTGTAAAACAAAATTTAAACATAAATTAAATGTGGATGAATAGGGCAATTTTGTTGACAATTAATAACGTCACAACGGGTTTAATTCCGTCTGTTACTCTTTTCTAAGAAGAAAGGTGCATACATTTCAAGTTATAGTAATAATTGTTCTAAATAATTGATCAGGGAATTGATACAGAGGAGATAAACAATGAATTAAGGCTGTCAGTCAATAATTCTCAGAAATATTACAATTCATAACTTCCCTTATTACAGAGAAAATATAATTAGTGTGCAAATTTAAATCAAAATCGCCGGTGATGTTCATATTTTAATACCAGCATCATCAGCGGCCATTTTCTATCCGTCATAAATAACGTACGAACGCTGCAGATGTGACAATTTAAATATGCATTTTTTATTAGTAATCACTGATTATTTTGGAGTGTCGTGGCCGAGCGGTCTAGCGCACCGAACTCAAGTTCTGGTGTTGCCAGCAGCAGGGTGTGGGTTCGAGCCCCGGTCGTGACACTTGTGTCCTTGAGCAAGGTACTTAACCATAATTGCTTCGTCCTTCGGATGGGACGTAAAGCCGTAGGTCCCGTGTGTGTTGTATAATGCACGTAAAGTGGATTGTCGTGCGGTCTAGCGCACTGAACTCAAGTTCTGGTGTTGCCAGCAGCAGAGTGTGGGTTCGAGCTGACCGTGACACCTGTGTCCTTGAGCAAGACACTTAACCATAATTGCTTCTCTCCACCCAGGGGTTAAATGGGTACCTGCGAAGGCAGAGATGGTTTGCTCTATATGCGCTAGAAATGGCAGCAATTGAGCTGTATACTCCCCAGGGAGCTGAGATGGTTTCAGGAATGATTTATGAGCCTTATGAGCCTGATGAGCAGGGATAATAATATAATGCGCCTTGAGCGCCACTTAGTTGGTGGATACGTGCGCTATATAAATCTATACATTATTATTATTATTATTATTATTATTATTTCATCTCATTTGAATGGAAAGGTAGAAGCCCAAAGGCCACGCCATGTTTAACGCGCTCATATTTATCTTTGTTAACTGTTCATGATGCTGTTTTCTGTCTTAGATTTTGCCCGTGAGCGATTATTTGTTTAATGGTAGGCTTAATCATTTCTTAATCAGGCAGTGCCCTTCGTTAGTGTGACAATGGAAGTGTTCATACCTTTTTTAGGAATACTACTTTTTCTTAATTATATAATTTTTCTTTATTATATACTTTTTCTTAATTATTTATTTAAAAAAAATAATAAATAGAGAATTAGCTGTTACAAACTGCTTACCAACCTAAAGGACCTGTAGTATAAATGCAAAGTAGTGGTTATTGGCCTTATACGTTTCGAACCTAGCAGGTTGTTTCTCAAAGGCAAATTGGACGATATACATAAGTTAGTCAGGTAGTAATAGGAAGACGGTACATAAATCAGAGTCTTGTACTCATCTGGGACTGGGCAAAGAAGGGATTAAACGTTAATAGATGAGCGTACAGCGAGAGCAGGAGTTTATTGCTGAAAGAAAAAAGCAAACAAATAAAATAAAATAAAACAATTTAAAAATAAAAAAATAAAACAAAAATAATAATTCTGTTTAATTAATAAATTAATAATGCACGCTCTTGTGTCCGTTACTCTTTTCTAAGAAGAAAGGTACACACATTTCAAGTTATAGTAATAATTGTTCTAAATAATTGATCAGGGAATTGATACAGAGGAGGTAAACAATGAATTAAGGCTGTCAGTCAATAATTCTCAGAAATATTACAATTCATAACTTCCCTTATTACAGAGAAAATATAATTAGTGTGCAAATTTAAATCAAAATCGCCGGTGATGTTCATATTTTAATACCAGCATCATCAGCGGCCATTTTCTATCCGTCATAAATAACGTACGAACGCTGCAGATGTGACAATTTAAATATGCATTTTTTTATTAGTAATCACTTATACCTTAACTGATTATTTTGCCTTTAGTGAAGAGCCATTTCATCTCATTTGAATGGAAAGATAGAAACCCAAAGGCCACGCCATGTTTAACGCGCTCATATTTATCTTTGTTAACTGTTCATGATGCTGTTTTCTGTCTTAGATTTTGCCTGTGAGCGATTATTTGTTTAATGGTAGGCTTAATCATTTCTTAATCAGGCAGTGCCCTTCGTTAGTGTGACAATGGAAGTGTTCATACTCTTTTAGGAATACTACTTTTTCTTAATTATATAATTTTTCTTTATTATATACTTTTTCTTAATTATTTATTTAAAAAAAATAATAAATAGAGAATTAGCTGTTACAAACTGCTTACCAACCTAAAGGACCTGTAGTATAAATGCAAAGTAGTGGTTATTGGCCTTATACGTTTCGAACCTAGCAGGTTGTTTCTCAAAGGCAAATTGGACGATATACATAAGTTAGTCAGGTAGTAATAGGAAGACGGTACATAAATCAGAGTCTTGTACTCATCTGGGACTAGGCAAAGAAGGGATTAAACGTTAATAGATGAGCGTACAGCGAGAGCAGGAGTTTATTGCTGAAAGAAAAAAGCAAACAAATAAAATAAAATAAAACAATTTAAAAATCTAAAAATCAAACAAAAATAAAAAATAATAATTCTGTTTAATTAATAAATTAATAATGCACGCTCTTGTGTCCGTTACTCTTTTCTAAGAAGAATGGTACACACATTTCAAGTTATAGTAATAATTGTTCTAAATAATTGATCAGGGAATTGATACAGAGGAGGTAAACAATGAATTAAGGCTGTCAGTCAATAATTCTCAGAAATATTACAATTCATAACTTCCCTTATTACAGAGAAAATATAATTAGTGTGCAAATTTAAATCAAAATCGCCGGTGATGTTCATATTTTAATACCAGCATCATCAGCGGCCATTTTCTATCCGTCATAAATAACGTACGAACGCTGCAGATGTGACAATTTAAATATGCATTTTTTTATTAGTAATCACTTATACCTTAACTGATTATTTTGCCTTTAGTGAAGAGCCATTTCATCTCATTTGAATGGAAAGATAGAAGCCCAAAGGCCACGCCATGTTTAACGCGCTCATATTTATCTTTGTTAACTGTTCATGATGCTGTTTTCTGTCTTAGATTTTGCCCGTGAGCGATTATTTGTTTAATGGTAGGCTTAATCATTTCTTAATCAGGCAGTGCCCTTCGTTAGTGTGACAATGGAAGTGTTCATACCTTTATTAGGAATACTACTTTTTCTTAATCATATAATTTTTCTTTATTATATACTTTTTCTTAATTATTTATTTAAAAAAATAATAAATAGAGAATTAGCTGTTACAAACTGCTTACCAACCTAAAGGACCTGTAATATAAATGCAAAGTAGTGGTTATTGGCCTTATACGTTTCGAACCTAGCAGGTTGTTTCTCAAAGGCAAATTGGACGATATACAGAAGTTAGTCAGGTGTGATTGTAATAGGAAGACGGTACATAAATCAGAGTCTTGTACTGGTTCTGAGACTGGGCAAAGAAGGGATTAAACGTGAATAGATGAGCGTACAGCGAGAGCAGGAGTTTATTGCTGAAAGAAAAAAGCAAACAAATAAAATAAAATAAAAAATTTAAAAAATAAAAAATAAAACAAAAATAAAAAATAATAATTCTGTTTAATTAATAAATTAATAATGCACGCTCTTCCATTGCCATCGTGTGGAACAAAAACATGCAGACTTGAAGCATTATAGTAACTGTGGTGCCAGTGCTTGCTGGTACAACGAACTACACGGTTAAAATTCAACAAAATGAATTGGTTTTGACGAACCGAATTAAACTTTGCCCGATTAGATTATATGTGAACAAAATTCTAATTTCTGTGTAACAAAAAGGATCGTGTGTTTGCTCATTGTTCAGCATGACAGAAATAATTTTGTGCGCGGGATGTATGTTTTGTCCAACGAAATAGATTATGTGTGAGAATGCTGATTATTACAATTTGTGAACAGAATGATATTAAAGATGTATGATGCCTGTGTTTTCAGCTATTTTCCCGTAAACTTCCCTTATCATCATCGGGACATTGCTATTTTCTTTAAGGAAAATAAAACAAATGCTTTAAAATCATCAATTTCTCAAAATATTGGTTTTACAGTAAATATGTGCCGAAATGGCAAACGTATTTCTAGATGGCTTAGATGGTAGAGTGCGGTACGGTATCCCGGAGGTCAAAGGTTGAAATCTTATTCTAGTTAATATTTTTTTGTTGAGTTAGGTACTTTATCCATTTCCGTTTTTTATTTATGGTGGGTCCTGTCATAAACTATATTTATGTACTTATTTACCGTTAAACCAAGATTGTATTTTTCTTTAATAAAAGGCAAATATCTAATTTCAAAGTATGTGTTTTACTGTCTTAAAGGAAATTATTAAATTTGAAAACAAAACATTGTGGAAATTGCTTGTTAAATAGTGAGAAGACTATGTCAATGTCTCCAGGTGAACCGTGTTGTAGATACAATACACACCGGTAGTATATAAAATGCCATGTTCCACAAATAAACATTTCGGGAGAAAGACTGCATCAGTTCCTGATGACATTCTCATCACTCGTCCAGCGTATGACCATCCGTAAATGTTGGGCCACCAAACACTACCATATCACAACCCTCCCCCTGTTTAATGAATAATGAAATAACATTACAAAAAAAATTGTTGCATGATTACACCCCCATCCCCCGACGTGTAAGATAAATATAGTAATCACAATTCTTACCCAGATTATCGCGTTGGTCTTCTCTCATCCATTTAAGAATGTACCCTTTATATAAATCACGTCTCACCCGTTCAATATCTCTAGTTGCAAGTGATTGTACAGCCTGAGTGCTATTGATTTTTCTAGAAATATAAACCCGCCTTCTCTGCACGTATTACCACAATCACAGTATGGTTCCTAAAACATGAAAAAGGTTCCCATCCAGAAATAATGAATGCAATTAAAACTAATAAATTGAACTGTGTCCAAGGTCATACATAGACGTGTAAACAGAATATGTCTGCCCCGTGGCCGTGTCTAAATCTAATAAGAAACTATTAACAGAAAATGACGCATGTAAATTGCATGTCGTTGTCTTTGTGCAATAAGGCAAATAACACGGTTATTATTATTTGTTGTAATTATTTAATTATAGGCCTTATAACAAAAATTAAGATTTTTTTTTGTTTCAATGAACCACTCGCCTAATTAAAAAGACTAATCCAAAAAGTGATTTCAAAGGGAATGTGTATAAACGTGTTGGCAAAACTGTTTTTTACAAATAGGCTATACCGAAGTCCACGATTTGTGTACTTATTTGCTGGTTCAACTTTTTTCTCAGATATTCATTGGAATCCACATATAATTAGTCTAACTTGTCTTGCATATGAAACCATTTTGTATATAGGCCCACGTGGTTTCTACCGTATGAGATAAATTAACAAAAATGATCATCCCCTACAAGTCTTCATGCGGTAAAAATAATAATAATACTAATAAGTAAATAAATAGTTCGTCAAAAAAACGAGCAAAAAAGTTTAATATTTATTGTTTGTTCCTTTGTCGGTTGTGCGTTGCAGTACTTCATTGTACATTATGCTCACAAAATCATACACCTCACTTTTTGACACGGATTTACGCCACTGCTAGCGAAGATTGATACCGTCATCAGCTTTACACCAATTTGACCATTATTTTTGTTTTGTTTTTTATTTAAAAGTCTTTAACCTTAAAATTTTACAAATTCAGCTGTTGTAGTCATGACAATGCAGTGTACATGCAGTCAATGGATCAGGACGACTGTCATATTTGTGAGAAGTGTGAAGTGTGACGGATGTTTCAAACGCAGGCATTTCAACAATTTATTTGCATGCATCATTGTGAAGAACTTTACAGCACAGAACGCTTGAAGAAATTAGAACGCTTGAAGCCGCTCAAAGCCAAATCTCAGTTGCCCATAAAGATGGCGTCTGTCTGGAACTATCTATAAAGCCAGTAATGCATTTTTTGTAAACGGTCATTAAGCTCATTTTTTAATGCAGTACATTTGCAATTGCATATGGTGTACTTTGCCGGGATACCACCAGGTTAATTTGTATAGACCTTTTGGAGCCTAATTTTTCTGTCAATCGTCTCAATGTCAAAGCTGTTGCTCCATCAACATTTTTTTTACTGCCAGTGGACGTGCAATTAAGATAATGATATGATTCATAAATTTTTGCCGCTGATAGCAACACAACCCATTGGTAAATACAGGCGTGTTTCTATAGGCATAATGGCTGACGACAGCACTGAGATGGAACTGTGACGTCACATCTGGTTTTTGATAATTATCTTGGCCGCTGTGGCCTCTCCAACCGTTATCGTTTCAGTGTCACATACAATTTGTATTGTCATGAAAATTCTACCATTTGCATGTGTTTTTCCTGTATAATTATACACAAACTGCGTCTTTGAATTTCTCCATCTCGAGTCCACTCAAGCATACTGATATACAGCAACGGGTAGAGAATATTTATGTACTAAAAATGTCATAGACACCGGATTAAAATAACGATGTTAAGCAGATTTTGAGGTTTTTTTTGACAGAAATGGATATTGATTCAAGGGAGAGGTGTTAATCCCCCAGGGGCTAGTTCCATTTAGGTGCTAAAACACACAAATTGGCTGAGCACAGAAACGTTATGCTTTAATAGCAAAAATCGGCTACCAGCCAAATTGTAATGTATAGCCTGTTACTTCTTGCTGATTCTCAGCTAAAGTTTGCTTATAGCAGATAATTTGTTAAGTAATTTTGTTTGCATATCAGCTCCATGACATTGGAACTAGGTCCCACAGGGTTTGCCTCACAGGCCAATTTGAAAAACAACCAGTACTATAATGGGTCGAGATGTCTCATACAAAATAATGTATCGATGATGTTCACTAATCAGTTATTTAAATGATTGTATTCAGAAACAATTACTATTAAGTGAAATTTATCACGAGTATTATGAGTGTTTCACACATGGCTGGAAAGATGGATTACAATATTTTATCACCCCTGAAAAGTCTCAGTTTTCCTGAAATAGTTAAAAGAGCACTGTACACGATTGTTTCTTTCTTAGTTAAGTTACATATTTTTGACAACAAGAAATGTCATTATTAAAATGATCTATACACAAACACCCCACGAAGAAATCCATGAAATGGCTAAAGCGAACACTATGATGACTTTTTTTTAAAACTGATTTCAATTAAGAAAATTATGTTTCAGCTTTTTCTTTTACGGGGAAACGTTTTCGGGTGTGTTTCTGTATACAGCTATACTTAGTTTGGACAAATCTTTCCGCAGTCAAATATGACTATTGTCCGTTATAGTTAACAAAAGAAACTTGATTGCCGAAGTTGGGGAGCTATACTAGCATATGGGATCTGCCAATTTTATGCCTCTTTTCAAGACCACGTGACCATTATTATGCATAGAGATCTAATCTCTAAAAGTTTTAGACTGAAATTCACTACATCTAATTGAAACTAGGGACAAACATTTAGCAATTTGTCACTAACTTTTGTCAGAGTGAATCTAAAACGTTTAGAGATTACGCAGACTTGTGTTTGATTCAGACTCGTACTCGAGTCACATTTTTAGTGATTCGAGTCACCATGTAGCCTACATACGATGAGTCGAAATCAGACTCGGACTCGACCCTAGGGCTCGGACTTAAAGCTTATATAGTGACTCGGATCGGACTCGGAGACAAATGGATTGTTCAATATCAATCATGTTAAACCCATATAAGGTGACTTCCCTTGTAAAAAAAAGGGGGGTCATAGTGTCTTAATAATTGATAACAACACTAATTACGCAGTACCATACACATCGAAATGGTACCGAAATGCGTGCAGATGGCCACGGTAAACCCAAAATGAAATAATTGAGTCACCTGCATTATTTTGGTCTTCTTTCTAAAGTTAAATTTTCACGGACTCGGACTCGACCTCGAATAGAAGTCTGGATCAACGGTAAACCTGTAGTCTATACATTGTATGAGGAATCACACTGATAGAACTGGCGTCGTGTTATATTTATTGGCTTTTAAGCTTGACATGGTAAATGAAGTTACCATAACAACAAGTGAATATTTCATTTAGATCACGTACACTGCATAGCCTTTACTCCCTACAGGAATACATGCAATGGAGTATGGCGAATTTTCTGGTGACTAATAGATTTTGGTTGACTTAAATAAAATCATCCTGATGTAAGATACCTGACCTTTTAATGCAATGTAGGCCTAGTAAATCCTTCCTGGGAAGCATGTGTATGTAGGTGCGTACATAATGTGTATATAAAAATTAAAGACCAGTAAAATAATAATACCCCTAATTAGCATATAAATAACATGATTGTATTAGTTGAATTGCTTGTACCTACATAATGTACGGCACTACTAGAATGTTATAAGTGAGAAATGAATATTTTACTCTCAGAAAGGTTTTAACAAACAATAGGCCTAGTTAGCATATAAATGACATGTTAGCTACATAGCATAGTTATGGTACTACTAGAATGTTATAGGCGAGAAATTAACATTTTAGTCTCAGGAATATTTTAACAAACAATAGGCCTAGTCATTATATAATAATAATAAAAAATATTTATAAGTATCTATTATAAATGCACATAAAATAATAATTGGTAATTAACATACCAAGCAGATTTCATTGTTCTGTCAAAGCAGTAAAATGAACTACTTTATCTGCAAGGTTTGGCCTTCAATTCACACAACGCAGTGGGCGCAGCCACAGTTAGCGTGACCATGGAACTATCCTAAGGTTTGGGACTATCACTGGAATTGGTATGCCATGTCGATCTGGAATACTAATGATGGAGCCCAACTTTGCTTTGGTAAAAATATTAAATAATCTGTTCAGGTTAAGGTAACACGTTGGCTTTGGATGTACAATCCCACTTTTACACATGTAGACAGACTTGTGTGACTCGTGACTCGGACTCGGACTTGAGTCGTGATTTACAATGACTCGGACTCGACCCTTCGGACTCAGATTTGGGACTCGGACTCGGTGCTTGTGATTCGGACTCAAATGCCCAATATTCACTATTTTAAAGCATTTAAAAATAAGACTTTTGTTACAAAATAGTATTTTAGTCTTGTTATTTAATTTAAACAATGCGAACAGTTTTATAAAATTGACAGAGAATCGTTTACGCAGCTGCCGCATGAAAACAAAGTGCGTTTTCCAGAAATTGATTACAAATCATGTACCAAAACTTCAGCGTACAACATCGTAGGATAAAACGTGTATTTTGATAACTTCCAGAATGCGTTTGAATGACATTTATGATAGAAACTCTTGTAGACAATACTCTGACCAGGCATATTAAGGCGTGGTAGGCCTGCCACTTATTTAATGAAAAGCAGCTCATTCCGCCATTCTTGGAATTTTCCCGCCTGCTTAAAAATTACACGCCACACCCTAAATCAATGTATTATTTCAAACGAATTGTATCCTTTTTTAGCTTGATTAATTTGTGTATCGCTACGTCGATGGTTTTCCGATACTTTACAATATAACATAGTTCGTGTACAAATGCTATAGCTTTTAATACATAGACCTACACAATCATGTACATCAAAACATGCATGTCTAGCACTCACATGATTTTGTTGATTTAAACCGAGGACCAACAAAAAGGAAACAATAGATCCTCCGTTGGCGGTTATTGTTTGCAAAATGTCCTCGGTTCAAAAACGTGTACAAATCAAATGGGAGACGCCTAAACAAACCACAGGCACAGACGAACATAATTATTTGAAAAGGATGGATCCAGAATACAGCGGGTGAGAATCCGTAAAAAGTTCGTTTCAATGGTGCTCATTGTCAGTATTTTCAGTACCAATATACAACAGCGTTTGTTAGCGTTCTTTTTTATCAATACCAGCGCTTCCTTTACTCCATTTAAAAACAAAAATCTTTGTTAAAATTATCAGCCAGGATGCAAAACATTTTCGGCGCACAAGAACTGCTATTGTACACTTACTGGTGACCCATTAATAAAACATCTCTTCATAAAGAATGGGACATTGTGTAACACCATTTGGTCCTTGCTGTATGGCAATACCAATATTAATATGTAAAGTACCTCATTATAAGAATATGAACTTTTGTGTCATTCATGTAACAACCTTTCCTTCCAACACTTAAAATTGTCAATTTGCCTAAAAAAATATAAAAATAAAGGCATTTCCAATTTTTGAGTGATCAATAACACTAACACCGGTGACTCAACATGTGTACAAATGAAAGATGATCGTGCTATAATGGCCATCAGACTTAATGATCTTTAAACTTGACAACATGAAAATTAATCATGATCTCCATTCTTCAGTAGTTCCTTTCAAACGATGGATCAACATTGTTAAGGGGGGTGGATGGCTTCTGAGACTAATTGCTGAACCTCTTAAAAGTCTTGGTGAGAACTCTGCTTATAGATGTAATTTATAGTGTGAATGTTGTATTAATCAAAATAAAGCACAATAAAGATAAAATTCAATGAGTTGTTAGATTTTATGACTCAAGTTAATTAAAATCTTCTTCTTCTTCTGCGTGTCGAGCAGGATCTTCGAGGAGTGAAGTGTTTTCTTCCTCTTTGTCTTCACCACGCTCCGGGGCCGATGGTCTATCCTTTTACCACCCCGAAGCTGTGGCGGCGTACCCAGGCTATATGTCGGGGCAAGTGTCGAGCAGCCATGAAGTGGTAACGTCATCCAGAACACGCAGACCATGTGTCCCGCTTGGGGCACGGTATATATGACAGTCGAGTACGACATGGTCCGCGGTCTGTTCCTCCGCGCCACACTCACAAGCCGCAGAAGAAGCCAGACCCCATTTGTGCATAGTTGAGCGGAAGCGTCCAACGCCAGTACGCAAACGATTCAGCCGGACCCATGCCAGTCTCGGCAAGGGCATTCCAGTTGAATGTGAACCGACGTCGGGGATGAAAGCGCGGAGCCTGGTGGAGTTCTCCTGCCACTCCGCGCTCCAGGTATAGTCCGCCCAGTGGGCCGCACTAATATTCAGGTCGCTGACGTTTTTCAGCAACCCTTGTGCGGCGGGCACAAATGGGTGTCTTGATTTTAGTCGCCGGGGTTGCTCATCTGGCGAACCAGTGAGCTTGGGATGGAGCAGGTAGTTTGGCTCCATTGCCCGGCGAGTGAGAGATAAAGTGGCTTCTCTGCGGCGAAGCTCAGCGGGTTGGATGCCTGCAATGATGGGTAAGTTGTCCGTTGGAGTGGGACGCAAGCATCCAGTCACAATGCGCAAGGCGTCGTTTATGGGCTTGTCGACCAGGTGGGTGCGAGCACTGCGGCACCAAACAGGTGCGCAGTACTCAGCGGTGGAGTAAACCAGGGCTAAGGCTGCCGTACGTAGAGTGGCAGCGCCGGCACCCCAGCCAGAACCCACCATTCGTCTCATCAATGCGACGCGGGAAGTTAATTTTTTGAGCAGTGACTCCAGGTGTCGGCGGTACGTGAGCGCCCTGTCCAGTGTCACCCCGAGGTATGTTGGCTCAGGGCAGAAGGACAGGGGTTTTCCATCGATATTGATGTTAAGCTCACGTTTTGCTTCCCTGTCATTCGGGTGGAAAGCTGCCGACACTGTTTTGGCTTCGCTGAGCTTTAATCTCCATTTCTGAAGGTATGCCGACAAAGTAGACATGTCCTGGTTCAAAGTCCCCTCCAAGGTTTCCCAGTCCCTTGCTGAATACACAATCGCCAGGTCGTCCGCATATGCGTACTTCCCAGAGACCGTGGTAGGCAGTTCGTGGGTGTAGATGTTAAAGAGGAGGGGGACCAGGACCGGTCCCTGTGGGACGCCGTTCTTAAGGTGTCGTAACCTGCTTCGTTGTCCGCTGTACCGGTGGTGAGGGTAAAGCTCCGGTTTTGGACAAGCTCCATGATCATGCGGACCATGTGCCTGTCTGGCAACAGGCGGAGGAGCTTGCAGGTGAGGCCGCGATGCCATACGGCATCGTAAGGCGGCTGTGAGGTCGATGAACACAGCCCCGACCTTCTTTTTAGCCTCAAAGCTGTCCTCGATGTCTTGGGTCATAAGGGTGACCTGATCTACGGTTGATTTCCCGCGCCGAAAACCGGCTTGCTCCCGAGGGAGAAGCGGGTCTACAATCGGTTCGACGCGGGCGTAGATGAGACGCTCGAGGATCTTAAAGGGGACACAGAGGAGAGATATCGTACGATAGCTCTTCGGGTCCCCTGGTGGCTTATTCGGCTTGGGGATCGCGACTGCTAGGGCTCGTCTCCAGATTTTGGGGATTTTGAGTTGGCGCAAGCAGGAAGAGAGGAATTCGCGTAACCAGGACTTCAGGGCAGAGCCAGCATGGATTATAAGCTCCGGGCAGATGGAGTCAAGGCCCGGAGACTTGTGTGGCTTCAGGTGTTGGAGGGCGGCGGCGAACTCATCCGTGGTGAAGTCACCGGAGATAATCTCGCCGTCTGGTGTTGCCACCCTCCAGAGGTCAGACACCTCTTTGGCCACGAGTCGAGATGACTCGCGGTCCCTCGCCATGTACACACCATTCCTTACGAGCTGTGACGCAATGGCGTTAGCAGGAACGGGTCACTGACGAGGGGAGTGTACTGACCGGCCAGTGAGGTTGTTGATAGTACTCCTTGCTTTGTGGCTGGAGTGCGAGAAGTCGATGGTATTGACTGCTTCTGTCCACCGCTCCAGTCTCCTCCGGTCGAGCCGCACAAGTAGGTCTGTGGCAGCTCGGATGGATTCGGTGCCCGACGGGGCCCGAAGGAAAGCGCGGTAAAGTGTCTCGCACTCCGCATCCAAGCACGGCGTGTAATTATTTCGCCGACCGCGTGTGATACATTTTTTTGGCCGCAGATGTTATGGTGTTGCAGAAGTCCTGGTAAGCCTCATCCACATTGGTGGTATTAGGCGGGGGTAAACCCGTTGTGGATTGGTTGGTAAGGAGGCTGTAGCGATTCCAGTCGGCCTTTCGGAAGTTCCATCGCTTCGCAGGTGCGCTCGAGACAGGCACCGCCAGCTTAGGAGCTGTGATGAGCGAGGGTCGATGTTGGGACCGGGGGAACTTCTCTAGTACACGTCTGTCGGGCAGCCGGCTGTGGGGGTCGGCACTCGCAAATGCCAAGTCGGGGTTCGTCCCCGTTCCCCAGCGCCCGGAGAGGAAACTGGTTGCACCCTTTGGGTTGAAGAGGAGGGCAAGATTGTTGTTTGCTGCCCAGGCAGCCAGACACTCTCCGTCGATGCTGGTGTTACTGTATCCCCAGTCGGCGTGCTGGCAGTTGAAGTCGCCAGCGTAGAGACTGGGGGGAGGGAACGTGGGTCCCGACGATGGGGAGATTCGCGAGGGTGGAGGCTTGTAGACGTTTATGATGTTGTAGCCTGCAACGTCTACGCACATCCACTCAATCTCGGTGTTAGCCGGAGATTGGCCGACAAGAGTCCAGCTCAGGCTCTCGTGGACAAACGTGGCAAGGCCGTGTTTCCTGCTTAGGGTTGACCCCGCTAGTGCAAAGTTTGGAATCACTAGCTTGTCTGCAGAAACGAAGTGGGTCTCCTGGAGGAGGATGACGAGGGCCCTGTTTTTATGGGCCAGGCGCTCGATGACACTGATCTTACTGGGCGTAAGGCCCTCAACGTTCAGCTGCAGTATAGTGGGTCGTCGGTACTTTTCGGCGGCACGATCACGGCCGCGCCCTAAGAAGAGCGGTTCCCTCGCCGGCTGCTGCTGAACAATAGCCCGGGTGGAGGCTCGATTGTGACAGGCTTGGTTTCGCGTTTTCATCAGAAGGCGCTACTTACAGGAGGGACCACGAGAAGGTGCCTGTCTTCCCCCCCGAAGACAGGCAATTAAAATAAGAAAAGTAAATAAAATAATATGGATTTTGGAAATAAATCTTTGATTTAGTAAAATTGATGAGATACTAGCCCAGATCTCGAGTATTTTTTTCACTTAACTTTGAACCTTGACATATGTATAAGGTTTTCTTTTTTCTTTAGATTTTTTTTTAAGTTACTCGTGATTCGGACTCGGACTCCACTTTCGTGACTCGGACTCGAACTCAATCCATATGACTTGGACTCGGACTCGACACTGGGGACTCAGACTCTGACTCCAGGTTTGAGGACTCGAATACAAGTCTGCATGTAGATGACACACAGGTAATGCCACACTACGCTAGACTCGTTTTTGCTGGAGGTTTATGAATAATTTAGTAGTAGCTTCCTCGGAACGGACTGGTAAAAGTCGTTTGTGGCTTCCCCTCGTGTGCGTGGTCTGTTATCGGATGTTCTGGGTTACCGCGTGCACCTCGCCAAATTTATTTGGAATTGATAATTTATTTTCAATGTTTTGGGTCATATTTTCACGTTTTAATCACTCATAACGCGAGCCCTTATATAAGTCTACATATTTTTCTGTTAAAAATAGACATATTCTGACAAAAATGTACTGGAAAAAATTCCTTCCAGATAGCGCTCGGCTAAAAAGGTGAATTTTGATCAAATTGACTGTGGACCATAAAGTACCCCGGTAGTAATATATATGGTTTCGATGTCAATGTAATGCGATAAACTCAAAGAAAACTGGCCCTAAATCTTACCTTTAATAAGTTCCAAAACGCAAACCCAACATTTTACAAAATAGTTATTGGCCATACGTTTCGAACCTAGCAGGTTCTTTCTCAAAGGCAAAAATGGGACGACAGAATATACAAACAACAACATATATAAACACAAGAGTGAGCGGAAAAAGATATAAAAAGCAGAGTCATGTCCTGGTCCTGGGACCGAACAAAAGAGGAATTACGCAGGAATAGAAGTACCAGGAGTTTTTGGCTGGAATGAAAAGCAATGAGTCAGACTGGGGGGGGGGGGGGGACAAATAGACAAACAAGCAAAAAAATGTAAAACAAAGTAAAATAAATGCATTTAATCCAATTTTTGTAGTTATTGTCTAACTACGTATGATTATATCCTTCCAAAAGTGACCATTTTACAAATATAATTTTCTTTGTTATTTGTGCTATTTGCTTTGTGTATTGTCTTTTGGTACTGTTTGCTTTGTGTATTGTCTTTGTTACTGTTTGCTTTGTGTATTGTATTTTGTTACTGTTTGCTTTGATATGAGGTTGAATAAACGGATCCACTGGAGAATAAAAAGGAAATAGAATATGTTCCTCATCTTAATAATAATAATGAACAGTTCTTATATAGCGCGTAATACCTTCGAATAAAAGTCTCATCTTGATATTATTCATAATTTACTTAAATTTATTTATTTATTTATTTATTTATTGTTGTTGTTTATATTTTGCAAAGAAATTTCCCGAATTCCGTGCGAGGTCAAACACGCATAAGGAACGGATGTTATGCAGACTCACTGTTCTAGAATATTCAAGAAATTGACGTAGCCACTATAAGTTCGCGGATGAACCAGACTTTTCAAGAGATGGATGCGCCCAATAACCACTCCTAATTTACAGAATTACAAACCGTTATACAACTAAAACATACCGGTAGCCTCCTATGGTACAAACAACCCAACATAATTTTGTATTAATATTTTGCTTTTGATAAAGATTCCGCAAGGATCAAAACGTGAGGCATTAATGATAGCAGCTTTGGTGACCATATCCATTATGTTTTAACAGTAAAACCTATTATGTATTTCATGGCCGCCAGGGCATAGTCACAGAACAGGGCAGGGAGTGACAAATGGCCTGTGTGAATTAGTAATAATTGCCACTGCGTTACCTTAATGGAGACACATAATGTTGAGTGTAATCACTCATTATTGTCAGAAGTCTGTTACCTGCAGGTAACAGACTTTTGATATTATTTAAATGGTTGCATAGGTAAATTATTTGGATTGGGTCATTTATCAATATGTAAGTAAGACTAATTGCGGTGACACCATGTGGAATCTCAATTGAGTAGTAATTAGTTCTGAAAAGAACTGGAGGTACAACTCGACGTTTCGATCAGTGTGCTCTGATCGTCCTCAGGAGAGGACGAGGACGATCTCCTGAGGACGATCAGCGCACACTGATCGAAACATCGAGTTGTACCTCCAGTTCTTTTCAGAACTAATTACTACTCAATTGAGATTCCACATAGTGTCACCGCAATTAGTCTTACTGATCATCCTCACCACCATGCAAAGCTACAAGTTTTACATTTATCAATATATTATTGCTAATGCTCCAAGAGAAGATAGCGATCAAATAGTGTACAATTATCTAGTGAAATTTTACTTTGACACTATCTGAAGTCTTTTTATAGTTACCCTTTTATGAATTGTACTAGTAGTAAATGGGATACTGTTAGAATTAGTTAAAATTATTTGAGGTTTGCCATTCTTCAATAAGACTAATATAATACGTGTACACAAGTATTGATCGAGTCCTCTATTATTGTCTAAACGCCCCTCTAATTTCCTTTGAGACTTAATAATTGGATAAGAACAATTTGTGTATTATTTTTTATCTGTATGTATCACCCATATTTTCCCTATTTTAACGGCAATTTTTTTTTAAATATTTTAAAGGAACATTGCTATTTTACTCTAAGAAGGGAAAACAAATGCTTTAAAATGTCAAATTTATCAAAATAAGTAGGAATAAGTACCGAAATAAATTTATGGTGGGTTCCCGTCATAATTTCACACTTTTTTTACTGTAAAACTAAGCTTCTGAAACTATTGTGAAATATCTTATTTCAAAGTATAATTATGTTTTTCTTTCTAAAAAGAAATTATCAATGTTCCAGTGAAAACACGGGCGATGAATGATTTACTTACCTAGTGGCAATATGCACAGGCATCCTCGATGCGAACGGCATGATGTTATCTCAATATATTGCTCAATATTAATAAACTATACCGGTACTCTTCCATTAGCCGTCAGGTTGGTGATAGTGCCTCTCATCTTACATGGCATCGACAAATCGTATCAGATGTTTAACTAATCATTATTCTTGATTAAACACGGGGGAACAGGTTTTTAGTTATAACTGTACCTGTAGTTCACCCTGTCGTGTCACTGAGCATGGTCAACTCACTCAAACAGTGTCAGTAATTCAATAAAGTTGTGCTACTGCAAGATTAAGAGTCAACTAGGCGTAACAGCAATTTATTCCTTCACCTTCGTTCTGTTCTCGCCGGTTTCCATTGAGTAGAGAAGACAATTTTTACAAACAGCTGATGACGAGTTGATGTAGTTCATTGACACTCGTGGTCAGGGGTCAGGAAAACAAGAATTTAACTTAAAGTGAAAATTTTCTACATGAAACCTCGCCCTGTTAATCTTCGATAGTAATTGGAAGTTCTAACACAAAAATCCGACATTGTATCACTTGAACACAGCCATCGTTTTTCAGTCTGAAAGTAGAAGACGCGCCCGATGTGCCAAGGCAAATATACAAGTCACTCAGTATCAAGGGTTGCCTAGTAACAGACGCTGATTCTCATCCTTATCAAGTCATATATTTATCCCAGTCTTCCAGTCTGTTTTGGGGGGGTGAACCGAAGACATTTCATCAACGAGTGTACAAAAAATACCCCTTCAGCATCGAATGAATTATCTCCACGATTGTATGATCAATGATGCCTGCCGAATCAACAGTTTCCACGGCGATGTCATTACACGTTACCGTGGTTTGTTAGCCTTTCGACTTAGCAGGCGTAGGTATACGAACAATATGACGAAGAATGGGCTCTTGCTCTATGGTAATATCAAGGAAGCACAGGAACAATCATGACCATATTCCTTGTTATTATGGAAACCTCTGAGGTATTGACACAGCACTACATGTATACTACTTGATCAAGCGCCGACGACTCATCTCAACAAGAGATGCTCATAATGGACTACATCAATTACGTACAATTTACCCTAAATTGGCATTGTGAAAAAGACACCGGGCTGCAATAAACCAAACATCAGTTCTATACGAAATTGCCGCGCATTGATGCAGTCTGCAGCTATGGTTACATGAATACTTTGAAACAGGAGTTGCATTATAGACGCAGCGAGCCGCAGGGGTTTGAAAACCCACAACGACCATCAGGTTGGCAAATCCACAGTGACCATGTGCTGGTTAACCTAAGGGTGTGGTGAATATTTTGGTAAATTCACGACAGCAGTAGGGATCAATCCATCATAGGTTAAAACTATAGTAAGTATATGAATAGATAGCGAGTATATGTAAGGCGACTGTACTGGTTGGTAATCCCACAGAATGGTGACGAGCACTTTTTGTAAATATAGCATAATATTGATATAAATAGGCCTATACCCCTATAAAGCCTATAGCTTTTTTTGTTTGTTTGTTTGTGTGTTTGTTAAGTTGTTTTGTTTTTGTTTGTTTTTTGTAGAGGTACCAGAGTGTAAAATTAACGAATTATTATCTAAAAACTTATACTTGGTTTAAAGTCATCCTGGTGTTTTCAATCATCTGAAGTGCTTTTATCTTAGAGGAAACAGGACTGTTATGTCGAATTCACAACTGAGAGCCATGCCGGATATCACTTAGGCGGCTCCACTCAGTTGCACTCTCTTCGTTTTTGCAGCTCGTTTATGGCTAGGCGGCAACGCAACGCTCACTGTCTCGCTTCTTTCAAATCAAGTGCGGGAGCAGCATTCATTGGTTCATTAATCCAAACATCGTTCATTCATCCAATCAAACGTTTATCAGAAATATATACAAACTATAATTATAATTCGAGGGGCACCAAGCACAGAGTGCCTAGGACATAATAAATACCAAAAACAAGTTTTAATTAGGGTTATATTTTATTTTAGGGAGGACACCAAGATCACTGTTGCAGGGGTGTCACTAGGGATTTTGGGCCCCCATGACAAGACTTCACACAGGGCCCCCCCCCCTCATGAAGTATAGTGTTTAGGCTCTCTGTGGGCTCCATACAAAATAATTTGAGGGGCAGCAGGTAAAATTCCAAGGCTGGGGGGCACCAGGGGCACCCCCAGCCTTGGGGCCCTGGGCAAGTGCCCAATTGCCCATTATGGTTAATCCGCCACTGCTTAGGCCTCTCCGGGTCTGTCTGCCTTGTTGAGGCTGACCCAGCAGGGCGTGAGCCCCGAAAATGACGTCAGAGCTACTCGAATGCATCCATTATAGGGAATTACTCTTCGGAATGAAACCAGTTTCTATAATTATTTATATTGATCATATCACGGAGGCCTTTTCCGTAAATCGATTATACAATCACGTACAAGGCCAAAACAATTCTCCAGTTTCTGAGCTCCGCGTGCGTTGCCTCGATCAGACAGACCCACACGTCTGCATTTTTATAGTCACCGAACCGATTTTGAAGCCGACCTGAGACCAGAAACCGGAGACTTTTTTGGCCTAATGTATTAGCGTCCCCTCTCGGTAACTTATGGAATATTTTTAGGCTGAAGATATGACGTCACACTTCGATGCTCGTGAATTATGCAAGATACTGGCCGCGGCCGGCACGTTTTCACCGAGATTCAACTTTGACCTTGTTTGGTAGCTATCGCGCCCGCAAGCTTCGAAGCGTGACGTCAGATCTTCAGCACAACGTATCCAATGAAATCCCTTGAATGGTGCACCTAGCTAGAGCCCTGGGGGGAGGAAGGGTCTCACGTGATCCAATGCTTGACGCGCATTGTAGGCCATACCATTAATGTGACAGGGCAAAAAAATTGAGAAACGGTTTAATATTTAAATTTTCATACCTTTTATCATAATTTAATTAACCATTAATAATCACAACGAAAAACACAACTCTCACATTTTTCTAAATATTTTGTAAAACTGAAAATGTTAATGTAATTTTTTTCACACAAACTTTTAATGAAATGACACCCCTGAATTGCAACAAAAACAGTGTCAACGAACAAATGATTCTGTAAAATTTTACCGTTGACCCTCTGACTTTTTTCCCTTAATCTGAATAAATAGGCCTACTGTTGATTTACCTTTCAAGAGAATTTTACGGAAATCTGTCCGTTGACCCTTGCCGATATTTTGAGATTTCTAACGTAAATGATTCAGAAAATGTTGTCGCCAAGCCGTTATAATACACGTACATGCACGTATACGTTTGCAGCGCGAGAGAGAATGTTGACGCACACTAGCTATTTTGAACAGTGCATACGTACGTGCTTGCTTACACACGTACACAGTCAATGTACCCGTCGTCTATACGCGCACCACGATGTTCACCACGCGCATCGGCGTTTGCAAATGAGACATATAGCTGCGTTGGTGGCGCACTTTTGTCCCTCCTCTCCCTCCCCGATGAGCTGCCAGCTGCGAGAGCCTGTCTTTATCCTTCGCTTGTACTTGTCGAATCTTTATCTTTGAAAGTTGAATTGATAGGATAAAGACAGGGGATCGGTCTGCGATTTTTTTTCTGCAAACAAGAATTGCCATCCCGCGATATTTCAGCCAATCAGATGTCTTATACATATTCACGACCTATTCTGTCAGTCTCAAAACACTTAAATTTCTGGCTAGCCCTAACATACCAATGAGCTTACTGATCGAAACGTCGAGTTGTACCCAGTTCTTTTCAGAACTAATTACTAGTACTCAATTGAGATTCCACATGGTGTCACCGCAATTAGTCTTACTTACTGCAGTGGCGCACCCAGGATTTTATTGGCGGGGGGGGGGGGCTCAAAATATTTTTATTTGAAATCCAATAATGGGGGAGAGACATGGCTGACCCAAACCATAACCGCTGGCGCGGCTGCAGCCATGTCCCTAGTCGTGCTCGTCAGTGAACCTGCGGCACATGTTAA
>CM055826.1:18541505-18577083 GCA_029582265.1 Zoroaster sp. YZ-2022
CGTGTGACGTCATCAGATATCGAATTATACTAAATCAAAGTTTAATATTTCAAAAGTCATATCTCAAGAACCACAACAGATATTTTCACAATCTTTACATATCTTAAAGATCTTGAATTATAAAGCGACTTCTTCGTACACAGACATGACCCCAAACTTACCATCTTCCTTCATGTACGTGTACAAAAATGTAACTCAAGTGCAATGTAACCATATTTAATGTCCATAATCGAAGTTGTGACGTCATGATGACGCGTCATCTGGATATCGGATTACATCAAATAGAGATTTAATATTTTTAAAATCATATCAATAACCATCATCAGATAAATTAACAATAAATTTTTGCATCATGACCCTTTTTGACTTTTTTTCTTTCCTAATAGCCTAATTTTAAAATGAAAAAGTATTCTCATTGGTTATTGGTTGGCCCGGCAATCTGTTCGTTGTGTGCGATGCCTTTGCATGTATGTGTGCATTGTTTTGACTGTGCACTAAAACAGGGTTAAGAGATTTTGAGCTGGCTGAAAAAATGGAGATAATATATTCAGTGAACGAGGAAAATTGCAAACCAGTCCCATTATAATAATCTCTATCTGGTATGGTTAATAAAAGTATACAATGTACGCTATTTAATGGAATGCCATTAATACTAATACATGTCTCACTTAGTGTTTCCCCATCGTAGTTGGCTTGTAAATAATATGACACTGTTAAGTTATTTACTATTAAATGAAGTCATTAATATAATGTCTCATTTATAAGTATATTCCCCACCAGTTGTTTTGTAAATAATATATGAGACTTCTTACTAAAACCAGAAATTCACTGCAGTTATTAATGTTTGTAAAACCTGGAACCTGGCATGTTATTGTTGTATGCTGGAATGTCATTTGTCGTATGGCTTAAGACGTATTACACCCTTATGCATTGTGAAGCTATGTGGAACAAGACCGATCATTATGTAGCTTTAAAGCATTTCCACATAACTATCAACATTATGAAGTAAGAAGTCTTTTAATCAAATACACAAATGCTGCACCAATGCTGTACCATCAAACAACGAAATGAAACAAAGTAATAAACATCAACAATTAAATGGTTAGTCTAATAACCTTACAATTATCATGGCCAAATATGATTGTAATAGATTGGTTGATAAATGACAATCCTTTGTAAAATATCAAAATATAACCATTGCGGGGAGAATAACTCTTGTGTTTACGGGCCTTTAGTTTATCTTGTTAATCAATAATCGGAGTCATAAAGAAAAACTAAAGAGCTTTTAAATTAAATCAAATTGAAACCAAGAAACTAGATAATCCATTCAGATGTTGTGAAAGATGGGAAAGAGATGGAATGGTTGCAGTTAAGTGAATAGAGTAAGCATGTTCAGGGTTGTCTCTTTATCCTGAAGTATTGTAACAAAGAAAATGAGAATACTTCCAGTGACCCAATTTTTGGTATTTTCTTCCTGTTGAAACCGGAAGTCTGTAAAATATTATACAACACTATTATATAGTGCAGCCAATGTGATAGCGAATTTGAGAGTGTGACTTCTGTGAATAAAGTGACTAGTCAAAAAAATATGTTTGATAACGTCATCACAGATCAGAGCGCCTCTCTACCGGCAGTATTTAAAAGGGAATATTTTCATCTCAGAATTTCATGAAATTTAATACGACGATAAAAGACATCCAATATATTACTTTTTGTGGTAAGTATAAATTCAGTCACATGACCCTGAACTCGGTTAATGTATTCAGCATAGCACACCATATGTAATTTTAATTATATATTATGAAAAATTAATATCTTCTGAAATAAAGTAGGTACTAACATTAATTGTTCATGATCAATGAGGAAGTATTATTGTTTCAGATAAGTTCAAATAACCTGATGTGACCTTTATTTCCGGTCCAAACAGGAACTTCAATTTCAACTCATTCAAACACTAAATGTATAGGTATTTTGAAGATGAAACTGATATTGACGTCAGACATTTTCAAAAATATGATTATGACGTCATCAACTGCTCACATGATTGAACTGGAAGTTAAACCGAACACCTAGTGTTTGTAATTTAACACAAACACCAAAGTTTAGTTAGGTGTTCAAGCGACAGCGCGAACATCTCTTGATATTATTCTGGGTTTTTTTTTAGGTGTTCGAGCGACAGCGCGAACACCTTGATATTGTTTTTTTTAGGTGTTCGAGCGACAGCGCGAACACCTTGATATTGTTTTTTTTTAGGTGTTCGAGCGACAGCGCGAACACCTCTTGATATTGTTCTCGTTTTTTTAGTTGTTTTTTTTAGGTGTTCGAGTGACAGCGCGAACACCCCTTGATATTGTTCTGGATTTTTTTTAGGTGTTCGAACGACAGCGCGAACACCTTGTTATTGTTCGGGGTTATTTTTCTTCTGCTTCTCAAGACTTATCCAGATACAAAAACATAGTTGCAGAGTTCACAGAACCTTAAAACTTAACACATAGTTACACCTTAACATGTAGTTGTATACTAAGTTGTGACGTCAAGGTGAGGTCATCAGATATCGAATTACACTAAATCAAAGTTTAATATTTCAAAATATTATATCTCATGAACCACAAAAGATATTTTCACAATCTTTCCATCATCCGAAAGATCTTGAATTATGTGACATTTCGTTAATAGACCTAACCTCAAACTGACCTCTCCTTCCGGTCGAAACAGGAAGTTGAATATTTAAAAAAAAATCATATCTAATGAACCACAGAAGATATTTTCATAAACTTTACATCATCTTAAAGACCTTGAACTTTGTCACATTTCGTTCACAGACATGACCCTAATCTGAATAAAGTTTAATTGAAGAAATATTCTGAATCACTATTCTGTAAATGCATTTGTACAGCCAAAACATAGTTGCGGAGTTCAAAGAATCTTAAAACTTAACTCATAGTTAGACTCAATATGTAGTTCCAGGTAACGTTGTGACGTCATGGTAAGGTCATCTAATGAATTATTACGTAATTAATTATAATTAAAAGAATATAATTTATATCTCGTGAACCACAATAGATAATTTCTTGATTCCTTCATAATAATAATAATAATAATAATAATAATGTGTGGACTTATATAGCGCACGTATCCACCAACTAAGTGGTGCTCAAGGCGCATTCTTTTTTACGTGCATTACACAACACACGGGACCTACGGCTTTACGTCCCATCCGAAGGACGAAGCAATTATGGTTAAGTACCTTGCTCAAGGACACAAGTCATACAGAACATCGAGGACTCGACATTTGATACATAGACATGACCCTATTGACCCTTACTTCCGGTTCAAACTGGAAGTTCAAGTTTAAAAAGCTCTTTATAAATTGACGCAATTCTGAAAGGGTATTCGAAAAAAAAAAAATAATGATTATGGGTTTATGTGTTAAGTTGGATTTGCTCTTTTCAAAAATATATTTAATGACGTCATCGCTCTTAACAGTGCCATCTAGCGGCAGGATTTAAAAAGTCACTTTTTGCTATCTTGAGAAAACAAGACAGAATTTTACCAAATTTGGCACAATTGATATCCATATTATGAGGAAAAATTTTGTGATGTATGAATGACGTCACATGATTGAACCAGAACTTGGAAGAATTTAAAATTATATGGGATGACTGAACCGGATGCTAATGTTTTCAGTATAGCACATTATTTGTTATTTTAATTATATATTATGAAAACTCATCTCCTGAAGTAACTTTTGTCTTTTAACAACTTTAGGTGATGACGTCATCACATATGATGAACACCCCGAGTTTGTTTTCTACAAACTCAATACCTCTAGTTTTGTTTGAATCTCTTGAATTAGCAAAGCGTAAGGTCCACTGGGTAAAACAAATGACCCTTCTACGTTAACATTGTACAGCAGCAGTGCCTGTGCACGCACGCACGCACGCACGCACGCACGCACGCCTAATGTCTATATAGTCAGAATCACAGAGGAAAATGTTGCCACTTCTGTGAAGCTACTTATAATATAATATACTGATATGCAGTGGCGATTTATTGTTGCGATGGGTGGGGCAGTAGGTCACAGGAACCATTATCTGTGCCCGCTCATTTTGACCCCCAATCGATAAATCCCTCACATTATAATATATTTAATTCACGAAAAATATTCGGCAATTTCAAATGTGCTGTATTACAGTATAGATTCGTTTTATATTTGCATCGGTGGAATATGGAGCCGAGAATATTTCCCCGTCCCCTCCTCCCCGGATTGCCACCAAAATGTATAAGTTGATATTTATATGAGTAATCAAGTTTGAATTTCATATGAAATGGTGCCTTAGCGGTGGTACGAATTTGTTAAGGTACGAGTTGGCGAGAATACATGTCGAATTGACCTTTACGTGTGAAGGCTTTCCCGATAATCAATTATAACACCTCATTGCCGTTTAACTATATATTTTTAGGAGTTTCATTTTCGTTCGATACTCATTATGAATGAAATTTTATTCCAAGGTTGCACGTACATGTATACCTCAATGAGTATACCTTCATGAGTTCCCATTAATAGCATTTCTAAGTAATTGTAAAGGATTGCTTAAAGGAAAACACACTTTGATAAATTTCCAGTTTTAAAAATTATGACATGAAGTATATATCGTAGAAAAGTTAATTTGACGCAAAATATCAAACTTATTTATTGTTTTTAAAAAAAATGGGTATTATGGGACAAAATTTAAAAATTGAGTTACATACATAGCTGAATTGGTTACATTATAAGCTTTAATTTGGTGTAGGTTTGAACCCTGTGGCATTTTGCATTCTGGAGATATACTGATTTTTGCATATTCATATTGTACAAATTAACGGAAGTGCCTTCAGAGATACAGCCCTTTAAACACAGCAAGTGGGAAAAAGAAATGAGCTAAGAAGAAATTCTCTTGAATGCCCATAGCAACAGTTATGTTCCTTTTGAGCTATGGCTAATGAGGTGTTTTATTTAAAAATATTTATTAAACTTCACCAACAGAATAAAAAACAAAGGAACAAAAGTCTTTGTCAAAAAGTTTGAAGTTTTTCTTCCCTAAAATTGACAGAGTCACACAGAAGACGAACACAAGGGACACAAAAACGTTTGTTTTTTCATCTTTACTCATCAATAATAATATTTCTGTAAATAAATTATGAAAGTATTGATATAATATAAGCCAATAAACCAACAAAAAAATCATGTGAATTTTTTTTTTCACCCTCTCCACATAGAAGAGCCCTTTACGGGTAATAGCATAGCGTCCCCACCTCCTTTTTTCGCAGAGTGGTCACATAATAGTAGTGAAAAATGGAAACAAATTAAACAGGTGGAATATCACGATATTGCTGTATTTAACAGGGCGAAGGAGGGAGGGGCCACACAAAGTTTGGCTCCTTTTATTGATGCAAAAACTCAATACACCTTAGACAAATAATAGGCAAAATGTTTATTTGATTAAAAGACTTAACTTCATAATGTTGATAGTTATGTGGAAATGCTTTAAAGCTACATAATGATCGGTCTTGTTCCACATAGCTAGCACAATGCATAAGGGTGTAATACGTCTTAATCCATACGACAAATGACATTCCAGCATAACAATAACATGCAGGTTCCCAGGGGTACCATCATAACACAATCCATCAAATGAATGGACATATGCACCCATACGTTCGTCGCCGCGATTTTAGCTGGTAATCGACAGCCTTCCACTTGCTGCGTGCTGAAGTATACGGGTCTTCAATATTGCTACGTCACGTCGCTGCTGGTTTTTTAACCATTACTGGAGGACAGATTTTACAACAACCTATGCTAAAGCGCGTGTGCGCAGTTGTTAGTGGATGATCATTCACACGTGGAATCTATGTGCAGTTGTCGGTGATTCGAAGCGCTGTCTGTAGCCGTGTCTTTGGTGAAAATAGGGCCAAATTTCAGTAAGTTGTCAATTTTTTTGTAAAATTATCATCTGTAATTAGTCATTAATTAAAAAGGGTATATTTGCAGTCTGCTCCATTTCTGACGAATTTCCTTTTGTAAACAATGCGCATATTCACTCCACTCATACTCCAATATAAGTATAACATGTATAAAGATCAGTGAGAAGAAATAGCACGCCGACACTGCTTAAAAGTATTATAAAATGAATTAAATTACTTTTCTCTGAATATTGTATTTTGATGGGGATTAATTTTAATATTTTAGGGCTCAGCCTTATCCATAAAATAACAAACTCACAAAGACACAAACAGAAAACAAAAAGTTTCATTTTAAATTAGTACAGTTTTTTATGCAAGGTTATTTTTCAGATTAGGTTATTAATTTTTCTGTGAAAATTGTGTGCTTATGAACTAAAAGAACATTCTGAAACTAAAACTAAGACACCACGTCAAGTGAACAATTTGTTTATTTATGCATTTTGTGACTGTTTATTTAAATTTTATTTTTGCTTCTATGAATCAAATATTTGGAAAGTTTGTTGATTTATTCCTGGCCATTTACTTTGTGCAAAAAAGAAAGAAGATAAATGTTTATCAACTCCCATCTTATTAAATTATGTTATCTAAATTTGGCAACAACAAATCCCTGCCCATGTCATGCTAATGGAGTGTGGTGGTTTGCCACTTGTTTTTATGCCAGCATTTAGAGCAACTGATTCTGTAGAAAACACAACAGTGTGACCATCCGTAAATCAGATGGTACAATTGTTTAATTGTTTAAAAGAGTTCAGCTGCATTCATTGGCATTACTAATTTTTTTTTTTTTTAATTTAATTAGTGGGCCGAGACAGGATTTACTTGATGCGAAGAGTGGCAGAAGAAGCAGAGTCACCATGATGTGGACAAGACAGTCGGGCGGAGAGACACTTGAAGGACTTCTGATCACAGGTATGTAATTATTAAATTAACTAATTGACTACTTAATTGACTGTAATATTTTACAATTTATCTTGAAAAAAACCAAATGTTTGGGTAACATTTTTTCTTTTAGGGAAAAGGACTTAGTGGGTGGAGAAGTCCATTACCAAAATCCAACACCAATATATTTATATATTTTTATTTGGATATATAATGGGGGTGGGGTGTTTTCATAATTTAGGTGTGTCTTATGACCCCCAACAAATTTGTATGATCAGTTACGGTGACACATACCTTACATATATTTTTCTTGTAAAGAAATATTCACTTTTTATTTTCTTTTAGTGCATTTTAATTCGTGAAGTTGGCACATTCATTGCTGAAAGAAGATTTATCAGCGAGAAGCTAAACCAACACCCACAGTATTTCTCAAAGCAGCATGATGCCGACGGAAGCAGTGGCAAGCCAATAGTGGAACAGTTCATCCACAACGTGTTTGCCCTTCACGTTGCATCCTTTTGGCACCAAAGAAAGACAACTCAACAAAGACTGGTGCAAAGAATCATGTGGAAATTAATAGTACGTCCTTTCCAAAGAGAAATATGGAAGTAGAAAATTTAGAATTTTACACATAAATAAATTGTTTTAAATTAATTTGAAAGGTTTTGTTAAACTGTTTTTGTGCTATTTTTGCCAGCGTATAGACCTAGGCAACAGCCTCCATGTCCATAGACATGTTGTCCCCACAAGATATTCACTTGATGTACAAGCTTTGTTGAATGCATGGTAAAATCCTTGAAGTAAAAATACTGTTTTAAACATTGACAATATAATTTATTTGAAATATGATTGAAATGGTTAACATTAACAATTACAGTTATTTACAATTTTCTTTATGTACCCAACAAAAATGCAGTAAAACCATATAGGTTTAATACAATTTATTTTCCATGAGAAATAGTTGGAACACTTATTTTCACTGCAACAGAAATATACAGTAACAGAATAGCAGTTTCCAGATGTTTAACTAAGACAAAAATTGTATTCAATATACCAATGACTGACGAAAAACAAATAATGAAAAGTAATAAAAGGTGATTGAGTTATAAACAATGGAAATGTTTATTATTTACTTTCGGATTATTAAACAAGCCTTTTATCTACATAATTTTAATATGGAGCAGTGCACTTTATGTACTGTCTTACAGGCGTCATAAGCAATATTTTGACACCATATTGCCAAGGAATCAAAGTTGTTAGTAGATGAAATATATCCTAAATGAAAACAATACAAAATTGGGGGGGGGGTGGGGATCGAACTTAATTTAGAATTTTCACCCAAGCTTTTTACCCATTAAAAATGCTTGAAAACAATTCAAAGCTTAATCTGTAAATGCGCGGAAGGACATAGTATTTTGAAATTTTCGGGCGAAAATGTGCCCAATTTCCAGACAGTTTTCGGACCATGTAGCTTGTCCGTTTTCGGATTCAACTTTTATTGAACATTTGTTGGACCAACTTTTATTAAGACTGTTGAGTTTAAATGTTTATCAAAACCACAAGCAATTATTATTACATTCGTTAAACAGATGACGTCATTCGTAAACAGAAGTCGTGGAAGTTTTTTCTAAGTTGGGGAACTCCTAATAAAATACCATTATCAACGTTATTATTTATTAACGTTAATGACTGTAGTTGATAGACCATTACAGGTACACCGTACGCGGCCGTCATTTTCCCAGTCGTTACCAGTATTAACTAGTTTATTCAAAATTGTAAAGATCCTCCTCAAAATTGCTACAATTATCGTTTTCTGTCATGTCTTCTGTAACAGTTCTGTACTCGTGGAAGCCATTTTCATAGTGTAAACATTGAGAAAGCGCATGCAGCCATGAACCATTTTTAGCACAGCTTAGGCTTGGGCGCCGGCCTGGACCAAAGAATGTGGCGCTCGCGTGGCAGTGGTAAAACCGCAAGTTTTATCAGCGCGGCGACGAACTTATTCCCCTTTGAAGTGTCTCAGCTGTAACTCCTTCTGTATCCTTTCTCTACTTGACTGAGTATGACTGAGTATGAATTTTGGTTCGAAAACCGTGGTGCTTGTGTACGCGTGAGGTTACGGGTAGAGAGGGTAACATTTTGTGACATTAATTATTGCCAGCCCAACTAATCTTTAAAAACCTCCATTTTGGTCAAAAGCGCTTGCTTATACGATTTATGTAGGCGACGGCACAACGCGACGAGCGACTTGACGGTACGATGAGACAGCACGACTCGACGCATCGCTCATTGACCAGGGTGTAATAATGTAGAGCGCTTAGAGTATCTCATCGTGATAGAGTTCGCACTACATAATACTCCAATGTTATTATCACCAATATTATTATTATCAGTCCCCTGACGATGACTAGAGCAGACTAGTCGTAACGTTGAGAACAAACCAACCGGCACTTCTCAGAGATCATTACATGGTGTACCCGAAAAAACTCAATAACATCTATCTCCTGAGGACGATCAGAGCACACTAATCGAAACGTCGAGTTGTACCTCCAGTTATTTTCAGAACCAATTACTACTCAATTGAGAATTTCACATGGTGTCACCGCAATTAGTCTTACTTAACATCTCCACCATGCAAAGCCTCAAAAATATATAAATCACCTGAAAGTTTTTATTTTAAAAACTACAGAGAAACATGACGACTATGTTTTAATACATGTTTAATTCCAGCTATAATAATTTCTTCTTTTTCATCTGCAATTCACAGCTGAGATGATCGTCAGGTTTTCAGCAATCCAGCAATGTAAAAAAAAAAAATTGACCAAGCGGTTTTCCAGTTATAGCAGTTTTAATATCACAAAACTGGGCAAAAATTTGATGTAAATGTCAAAGGTTATCTTATGTTTTTCTGTTTATAGACAGTGGCACCACATGAATGCTAAAATGTACACATTTTCTATCATAACTCTAAAATGGTTTATTTGAATTTATTCATATTTGGCACAATGATAATAGACAAGTGTTTGCTTTAATTACCAAAGTCTCCACTGATTTAATTGATTTTTTTATTACTAATTTGCATTATTAATTAGTAAAATTATCAATTTTTCCCAGAATTTTCAGGGCTATTCATGTAAAATAAAGGTTTCCTGACAAGGGCAAATCATTTACAAATTAATTGACAACCATTAGCATTTATACAGGCACGTGGAACACTGCAGTTAAAAGGATGAGGTTTGTGTTTCAATACTGTACTTCTTGTTATACTTTTTATGTCTAAGTTTTCTAAGTGCCAAACTTAAAGTAAGAAGCTGATTGTATTGTTAATATTTAAATATTTTAATTAATGCGACAGTACATAATACCTGCATGTTAATGTAAATAAAAACCATACAACCACAGAAAACAAATTGAAGTACTTTTAAGTGTTCAGTTAATTAGATTTTCATTTAGGCCCATGTCTGATTAAACTTCCATATTCATTGATTTACATATCAATTAGGACAATATCGTCACCATCAAAAAGTCATGAAAAGTCATGTATACTATTTCCGAAATCCAAACAAGCAATAATTTACTTCTGATAAAATTGAGGAAATTTGCAGCATCATAAGGTTAACAACCAAGTATGTTTTATGGTAAAATTTGATTTTTTATTTATTTATGAATTACCAATACCTTACCGTTAAAGGGACAATATTGTCACAATCAACAGTGCATGGAATCAGAGTGCTAGTTTTAGATTAACTCAGTGACTAAAAATAATACCCCACATGATAAGGTCATATTACCGTTGCTGCTGTATAAATGAGTTAGTAATTTGCAGTCGTTGTGTTCATCTCAAACAAGGACACCGATTCCATGCCCTATTGAAAGTCTGTCCGCGTGATAAGGTCATATTACCATTGCTGCTGTATAAATGAGCTAGTAATTTGCAGTCATTGTGTTCATCTCAAACAAGGACACCGATTCCATGCCCTATTGAAAGTCTGTCCGCGTGATAAGGTCATATTACCGTTGCTGCTGTATAAATGAGCTAGTAATTTGCAGTCGTTGTGTTCATCTCAAACAAGGACACCGATTCCGTGCCCTATTGAAAGTCTGCCCGCGTTATAAGGTCATATTACCGTTGCTGCTGTATAAATGAGCTAGTAATTTGCAGTCTTTGTGTTCATCTCAAACAAGGACACCGATTCCGTGCCCTATTGAAAGTCTGCCCGCGTTATAAGGTCATATTACCGTTGCTGCTGTATAATTGAGCTAGTAATTTGCAGTCATTGTGTTCATCTCAAACAAGGACACCGATTCCGTGCCCTATTGAAAGTCTGCCCGCGTTATAAGGTCATATTACCGTTGCTGCTGTATAAATGAGCTAGTAATTTGCAGTCATTGTGTTCATCTCAAACAAGGACACCGATTCCGTGCCCTATTGAAAGTCTGCCCGCGTTATAAGGTCATATTACCGCACGGTTGCTGCTGTATAATTGAGCTAGTAATTTGCAGTCATTGTGTTCATCTCAAACAAGGACACCGATTCCATGCCCTCTTGAAAGTCTCCTCTTATGACGACAGTGTCCCTATAAAGTCATTCCACTATATACTAACTGTACGATATCATCTTTAATTTAAGATGTTATGATTAATATTTATATATTTTTGGCAATGCATAGTTATGTCTGAAATTGATCATTAAATTGTTCCAACAAATTAATGAACTCGATATATGGACCACGCCATCTACTTCAGCTTGAGTAAAACTCACTAGTAAAGACGTATTCAAACAAAAACTTTAAAAAGGTGTTTTCAAAGTGTCAGGCTTGTGTGAACCAATGCCCGTTACATCTTGCGAAGCTGGCGGTTTGTGAACTGCATGTTAAATCATGGCTGGAGTAGCAACTAACATTTAATTATCAAGTTATTTTTTTTTAAGAGTCAAGTTTTCATCAGTTCATTAAAAACTTTATCCCAAAAAATCCCTTAATAAAAATGTATTCATATTTTGTACATTTATTTTTTTCTTGATAATTTGATGGCTTTAATTCGAACAGACGGTCTGTTTATAAAAAAATAAAAGGTTTTGTCACGATACTATTTTTCATGAAATAGAAGCACCAATAGTATCCTTGGTGCAAGTTAAAATAGGGGTCAAACGATAGTTTTCCGTAAAAACACCGTTTATTCCTCTACTCTAAGTTGAATGAGAGCTCCTAACAAGCAGCCACTCATAACAGCTCTCTAGTCTTTGTGCTAAATAAGTGTTTTGTAGCTACAAGTTTGTCTTCATTTTTATACTAGTGGATTTCTTATTACACCTGGAATCTACTGGACGTTTTATGTGAGTATTGGTACATTTGTTTTCTTATAATAAGTGAAAAAAAACTGTTAATTTTTTGTCTGTCTCTGGTGTAAGATTTTACTGTGTAGTGTACACATCTTGTATATTCATTTTATTTGTGCAGTCAACTCTGACTTAGATTATAACCTGTAGCTTGACCACAAGCCTTTTGTTTGGATCAACAACTTTGTGATTAGAGAATGGAGGTCTACATTCTGTTTATTCTACTCCTGCTATCCGGACCGTTGTGTCTCAATGACTCATCTTTAGAATATGGATACAGCATGCAACATACATCTATGCTAAAAAAAAAAAATTAAAAATCCGCCATCAATTCTTGAGTTGCCCTATATCATATTATGATAATTCATCTGCCACCTTTCACCTGGAACTCTTAATTTCTGGTGACATAAACCCAAACCCTGGACCTGAAACACTGAACAACACACCCACAAACGCCACTCATTGAGTCAATTGAACTGTCTTGGAATACTTGCCAATCAACTCCAAACATACCGCCGCACACAGAGGTAAAAAAGCTGGTCGCCGTTACCAACCCCCAACAGTGAACTTGACCACATCAACAAGCGACATTGGCATAACTTCAACTCCAAATGTTCATGATGAGTCTAAACTTCAGCTCTGTGTCTTGAATACTCAATCCATATGTAACAAATCGGATGAATTTGTTGACTTTGTACTTGCTATATCTTGTTGCTATATCCGAGACATGGTTTAAAACCTGATGATGACTTGCTACCCCGCGAGTGCACTCCTGCTGGCTACTCTCTCCATCATATCCCCAGACCAAAAAAGACTGGTGGAGGGGTTGCACTTCACTTTAGGTCCAGTTTATCTGTCAGCATGAAAAGTGTTAACATTGACTACCTAACATTTGAATCTCTGCATGCTGAGGTAATGTCCAACTCTAGATCCGTTCGCCTTGTTAATATATATTAACAAAGGGATGTTGATGGTAAACATGTAAATTTCTCCATTTTTCTGCAGGAATTTGAGAAATTAATTGTGGATTATCTCTTGCATGCACCCATCTGACATTATTTTAACCGGCGATTTTAACATTCATATGGATATCACTTCAAACAATTATGCAAATCAGTTTAAAGATCTGCTCTCTGCTCTCTGCTCATGGACTTATCCAGCATATCACAGCACCCACTCATCGATATGGTCATTGTCTTGACCTCATGATAACGCGTGAAAATACTTCACCTCTCATCTCGAATATAACTATCCATCCCGGCTTATCTGATCATTATGCAATCATGGTAAATATGAACCTTAAAAACCTCCCATACCTACCATTTCTGTAACTACTCGCCACTGGAAAAATGTAAATATTAAAGATTTATGTCATGATATTGAATCTCAACTGGAAAATGTAAACCTTGAAGATGGTGAGCTGGATTCTTGTGTCAGTCTATTTGAATCTACTGTCCGTAACATCTTGGACGATCATGCTCCGCAAAACTCTAACTGTTAAACTACAATCTGAATCCCCTGGTTCAATGATGATATTCAAAGCTGCAAGGAAAATCCGCCGTCAACTTGAGCGAAAATGGCGTGACAATGGGAAACTTGGAGTACATTGGCAAGAATACTGTAACCAACGTGATATTGTGACGAACATGATTAACCAGGCAAAAATAACTCACTACTCATCTCTTGTGGAAGAGAGCTCTGGCGATCAGAAAAAAAAACTCTTTAACATTGTTGAAAAGCTGCTTCATAAACCCAAAACTCCAGTGCTTCCATCAACACACTCCGATCAGGACCTCGCAAATGCATTATCAGACTTTTTTGTCACAAAAATTGAGAATATCCGTCGTTCTTTTCCCCAGTACCTGCCATTCTATCACAAACACCGCCACGCAAGGATCCACAATGTAGACTGTCTATGTTTGAGCCTACTAGTGTTACGGAGATCAAGAAACTCATCATGAAATCGCCATCAAAATCATGTGACCTTGATCCAGTACCAACTTCGCTAATAAAACAAAATATTGATGTGTTTGCTAAGTATATCACAATTATTGTAAACCGATCTCTTTTTCCGGTGTTTCCTGATAGCCAGAAGGTTGCTCATGCTAAACCACTCCTGAAGAAACCCAATTTGGACAAGGAAGTTTTCAAAAAATTACCGACCGGTAGCCAATTTAAAGTACCTTGAAAACAATCGAGCGAGTTGTTTCATCACGGATCTCTGACCATGTTCGTGCTAATAGCCTGTCGGACACATTTCAGTCAGCCTACAAACCATTTCATGGAACGGAAACTGCTCTTCTCCGCGTCAACAATGACATTTTATCTGCCATGGATGATGGAAAAATCACTGCATTAGTTTTGTTATTAGCTTTTGACACGGTCGATCACAAAATCCTTCTCTCCCGCCTTCAATATTATCTTGGAATACATGACACAGCCCTGGATTGGTGTAAGTCCTACCTTTTAAATAGGCCTCAGCATGTTTGTATTGGTAACGCTATCTCCGAGCCTGTTATTCTTGACTATTCTGTACCCCAAGGCTCCATGCTCGGTCCACAGTGGTTTACTGTTTATACCTTTCCAGTTTGTGATATCATTTTGAAGGATAATTTAAATTACCATGTCTACGCTGATGACACGCAGCTTTACATTAGTTTTAAATCTCAAGAACCTGCCGATTCGTGTATTACAACACTGGATAAATGTATTCAAGAAATTCGTAGTTGGATGAGACAAAACTTCTTGAAATTGAATGACGAAAAGACAGAATTTGTTCTATTTGGATCACGTCAGCAATTATCTAAAGTTTCTCTTCCATTTATTACAATTGGTGACTCGCAGATAACCCCTCATCACAAGCACGTAATTTGGGTGTTATATTTGACTCGACAATGACTTTAAAACCTCATATCTCCAACATTGTTCGTATATCATCATTCCATATCAGAAATATTAGCCAAATTAGGAAATACTTGAATAAAAGTGCTGAACAAATTATACATGCGTTTGTCACATCACGGCTCGATAACGGAATGCTCTCCTTTACGGTCTCCCGCAGAATCAAATATCTCGTCTTCAGCACATATATAAAACACAGCAGCTCGTGTTGTAACTTTGTCCAGAAAGTCATGCCATATCACGCCAATCTTGAAAGAACTGCACTGGCTTCCTGTTTCACAGAGAATTGTTTTAACTTATGCTAATTGTTCACAAATCTTTTAATAACATTGCTCCAATTTACATTTCTGAACTGCTTAAAGTCTACACTCCATCACGCAATTTGCGCTCCAGCAACATATCACTCCTAAAGGAACCAACTTCAAAACGGAACTGGGGTGATAGGTCTTTTTCTGTCGCGGCTCCGAGACTCTGGAATCAGCTTCCAACTAAACTCAAATCTTGTCATAGTATAACTAGATATACGTCGATGCTTAAAACTCATCTTATGTCACAATTCTTCAAAGATGATGTATATATGTAATTGCATTGTAGGTACATGTATCTCAGAACATTTTTTTCCTATGCTAACATTGTATATTTTTTGTAATCATGTTTTTTCTTCTTTGTTTTCGCGCCTTGGGCGCCCAGCAGGGTGGATATGTGCGCGCTACAAATTATTATTATTATTATTATTATTATTATTATTATTATGTTTAGTAACTTAGTCAGGTATTATAATGAGCTTATAATCTGCCAGATCCTGGTAGCCAAACAAAGAGACCACTTAACCGTGGAGTTAACCCCCCCCTCACCCCTCACCCCCCTCACCCCTCACCCCCCATAACCCATGTGTCTGCTGGATTCAAGCTGAATTCAAGACTGGAACTTAACTAATCCTATAATTCCTTGACAATAGCTATCAAGAGACTGCTGGACTCTTCTATTGCAATGTTCCAGTTAGACTGTGGCCTACTCTATAATGAGGCAATCCACGAGATTTTATTTGCAGCTAAAAACGCTCTCGTGTGTTCTAGAAATTCGCGAGAAAAAACGCGAGATAAATGAAGGTTGGGGGTAAATGCTCATATATAATTTTATATTATATATATATTCATAATATTGGTCTTGAATAATAAATGTTGTAACAGTTACTTATTAAAAGTTTTACCACCTGCTCAACACGAAGACAAATTTGGCACCGTACCGTGCCTTTTTAAACAGTTCATTCAATCTTCACTTCACTTCAAACATTGATTTATATTCGAGTTTAAACTGCCCAGAAACATCCATTGGATATTTGGTAAAATATGTATTTACCTAAAATTGCATTTCATAGGCTCTTTAATACATTGACTGGGTTGCTTTATATTATACTTTTCTATTTACCTGATAGAGATGGCGGCCATGCCATGGAGCGGTGAGACGCTTTTCATTTTGCAAGGCCAACCTCGGAAAGAAATTTGACAATTGATTTGGTTTGCCCAAACCAAACTTAACAGAATAAAAGTCATTTAATATAACAAATTATATAATCAACAATTCAAATATACAAAAGAAAAGGGGAAATACAGTAATCACATACAAGGAAAATAATTATGATAAATAACAAAATGTTCATGGTTTTGAGGGGAGGTACCTCTAATGAGAAACTAGGCTGGAGTTTTGTACTGACCGGCGGGTGCTGGTCCAGTCCCTGATTGGGCGGAGTATAGTCACGATTATCTTGTACGGCCGACATCGACGACTCGGGGACCGGAACCAGCGATACTGAGAGGAATGCTGTCGAGTCCGGCGTTTTCTGGTCCAGTCATTGGGTAGAGCCACTGGGATCTTGTATTACCGACGTTGACGACTCGCGGACGGGAATCAGCGGTAGGGAGAAGAGTGCGTTTATTGAGTTGAAGACGGGGCGATGGAGTAGCGTTGATGGTGACCGTGATGAATGTGGTGCCAGCGGGGACTCGACACAGTCCATGGGGCCATGCCTCACAGCAGCGACCCCGTCCGTCTGTGGTAAAACCAAAGCTTAGAATCTGGTGTTTGCAGGGATGAGCACTCCTTTTAATCAGTAGTCGCTCGAAGGAATTTTTAAGTGTTCCTGTAGCCCCTGCGAATAGGGACAATGACGCACAAAGGGCACCGTATCCCGGTCGCGACCACCATGTACTATTGTACTTATAAAAGTTACGTAAAGTTACATGAACTAATTCAAATTCTTAACACCCTAACCCAACGTATGTACATGTATGAAACACTACATACTCATTACTGCTTTCCGAGTGTCGGTGGGAAGTATCGATAATAATAATAATAATGTGTGGATTTATATAGCGCACGTATCCACCAACTAAGTGGTGCTCAAGGCGCATTATATTATTATCCCTGCTCATAAGGCTCATAAGGCTCATAAATCATTCCTGAAACCATCTCAGCTCCCTGGGAGTATACAGCTCAATTGCTGCCATTTCTAGCGCATATAGAGCAAACCAACTCTGCCTTCACAGGTACCCATTTAACCCTGGGTGGAGAGAAGCAATTATGATTAAGTGTCTTGCTCAAGGACACAAGTGTCACGGCCGTGATTCGAACCCACATTATGTTGCTAACACCAGAACTTGAATCCAGGTTAGACCGCTCGGCCACGACACCGATGCGAGATTCGAACCTATGACCTCAAGCGATTTATACAAAACGTATGACCCTTTCAAGCCTGGGGTTTAATGATCCCCCATGATATGTGTTAACATTTCTCCAGAACGCTTCGAATAAAACAAAATTGTTTCAAATTTTGCACGACGCGAGGTGGCGCTGTTCGTGACGTACACCTGGGTAAGGGAGCCTTACCTTAGGCGGCTTTACGCTGGTGCGTTCAGTCGTCCCATGTGCTGTACATAATACAATCACTTCCAACTAGATTCCCCGAGAGAACAAAGCAAACAAAGGTTTTCATCGTTTGCTAGTATGCATTTTAACCCATTATTGTTGGCCATCGTTGTTGCCACTACAGGTAATAAAACAGTCATGAACTGCTGGCAACATGTGTACACACGACTTATGTAATAAACATGTACTTGCAAGCACCGATCACAGTCACCAGCCCTGCCATGCCGGCGGTACCGTGAAACGCAGCACACGCCTCCATTGAATCAGAACATACCAACGGACAACCGCAGGGCTTATTTGTGAAATAAAAATAATTAAATAATATGGACTTATATAGCGCACGAGTAGTTTAGAAGGGGCATATGACCTCCGTTTCGGCAGGTGGATCATGATCCACATGTGGATCATCGATGTGGATCATCGATGTGGATCACCCTGGTCCTCGATAGGGGCGGAGTTAACTGCATGTAACCGAAAGGCTGGGTGGATCGATTATAGAGATCGGGTTGGGTTGTAAATATTGTAGGTGAACGGAGATTACAAGTTGGCAAAATGTTGTCAACTATTTCCCCTGGTTCAATAATGTACGAGTCCATAAACCGAACAGTGTCGCATGGTTCGTTGTCGTCTGCTGTCTAGCTGTAGGAACGTGTTCGAACAGGCCCGCGTTTATGACTGAACAAATCATTAGTCAACAATGGTCGCGTGGCCTTTGTACGTTCATGCAAACAACACGTAGTGATTGACTGTGGTCAAGATTGTATTAGCACAACGTATGCAATGAAGGTATGAAGTCGTGCACCACCACATCTAAACATGGAAGGATGGTCTAACATAATTGGGTGTTTACAAAAATACCCGTCTAAACAAGTACGTTTACCGCTAATTGGACCCGGCCGACAGGATGACAACCGAAAGTTTAACATTCACTCTTGCGAATAGTGCGGCAAATTTGTTATTCATTCAAATAAAATCTATATAGCTACACAAGTTACACCATTAACTCATATAACTCAACCTGTATAAAATGTTGTGTATTGTTAGATTTGAAAATATCAACTACACTTATTATTTTAGTTAGTTATGTTTCATATTTACGTGTATTTTTCTTTTTCTTTTCTTTACTGTTTTTTTTTTTTTTTTTTTGTATGGCCCATATAATGCATTTGGTACTTTATTCTACATACATATAAAATAATACATAAATAATAATAGTAATAATAATAACAATAAAATAAATAAATAATTTGGAAAAAAATCAAGTTTTAAACAGTGTTTGAAGTAACTTGTGATTAAATGAAATCTGAATTAAAATATTATAATAATAATAACAATAAAATAAATAAATAATTTGGAAAAAAATCATAAGAAAAAATAAACTAATAGTAATAAAAGGGGGGGAAAAATATATATATATATATATATATCATCGCCCAGTCTGTGTTGAGTCGGGGTTTTCCAAAGATGACGTCACATACTACAACGCAAGTTAACAGGCGTGTCGGAACTTGTTCTCAGTAATGGCGGGAAGTTGGAAATAGTGATTCATTTATACTTAGTGAAAAACACGAGAACTTAATTATTTCAGTGCAGGAAAATCGGTCAGAAAGAAAAAGAAATTTAAAAAAAATAATGTTTATGTTAACGCAAAGTTTTAAACAGTGTTTGAAGTAACTTGTGATTAAATGAAATCTGAATTAAAAAGAAAAAACTAATTTCACTAATACAGCAATTAAACAGATCTGTAACTTACAAAATTTATATATTTATGTAATTATCCACAAAAAAAAACATCTCTGTAACGTCGAACAGAACCTTGTTTGTTTCAATGGTTGTAAAGTTGTTAAACAGCCCTTGAAAAGCTTCATTTTGGAGATGTTACATTGTTAAACAAATTTGTAAATGTATTTTGTTACTTATTTTTATTTAAAAAAATATATATATATATATATATTTTTATTTTTATTTATTTATTTTTTTTTTTTAAATTTATTTATTTATTTATTTATTTATTTATTTATTTATTTATTTATTTATTATTTAATTTTTGTTTTTGTTTTTTGTTTGTTAAATCATAATATTGCTCATGTAAACATGAAGTTTTAAATTTTTTAATTATTTATTTTCAAACTCGGTTGGTAGTAAAGTTTTGGTAAAATTTATAAGATAGACCTTTCATGCTTTGGAGAAAGAATGTCAATACACTCCATCAACAACACGCAGGAAGGGTACAACAAAGGATCGTGAAGACCCGTTGTGCTGACCAATGTGACGTCACATCGATCGACGAACCGTGACGTCACCAGACATGTCTCGTGTCGGGGCAAGTCCTAACACGTCTGGATGTCACAATACAATTTGTAAATTCAATATCCTTTCTCCCGCCCAAGACGTCGAGTCCTAACACGTTCGAATGTCACAATGGAGTTTGTAAATGCAATATTCTTACCTTTTCTCTTACGAAACAACGCGGCTTAGAGAGATAACTTTGACACCGGGCAAAGTAGTATACATCTGTTTACCCCGTTCTGGCTCACCCGGCTCGGTAAAAGCTTGCCTACGCGCTTGCCCTACAAGGCCGAGTCCGTAACGTCCGTGACGTTACGGACTATACAATGGTTTACCCCTTACTCCCAAAGTTTAAGGTTAACGGTCCCACGCGTTAAATACCACGTTCATTGGTCAATTTTTCACTTTCTAGCGCAATGACACGTGATCCCGTGTTAACATACTCTTGGGATAGAGTGGAGTGGAAAGGAGAATACTCACACTTGTACTTCTCTGGATTCGACACAAAGTATTACCATTAATACAAATCTAACTTCATTTTATCTAGTCCCCTTCCGTACCCCACGCACGAGAGCCAGAATAGTATAGATTACTCTCCTCTTGGGATAGGGTGGAGTGGGAAGGAGAATACTCACACTTGTACTTCTCTGGATTCGACACAAAGTATTACCATTAATACAAATCTAACTTCATTTTATCTAGTCCCCTTCCGTACCCCACGCACGACAGCCAGAATAGTATAGATTACACTCCTCTTGGGATAGGGTGGAGGGAAGGAGAATACCTCACTTGTACTTCTGTGGATTCGATACAAAGTATTACCATTAATACAAATCTAACTTCATTTTATCTAGTCCCCTTCCGTACCCCACGCACGAGAGCCAGAATAGTATAGATTACTCTCCTCTTGGGATAGGGTGGAGTGGGAAGGAGAATACTCACACTTGTACTTCTGTGGATTCGATACAAAGTATTACCATTAATACAAATCTAACTTCATTTTATCTAGTCCCCTTCCGTACCCCACGCACGAGAGCCAGAATAGTATAGATTACTCTCCTCTTGGGATAGGGTGGAGTGGGAAGGAGAATACTCACACTTGTACTTCTCTGGATTCGACACAAAGTATTACCATTAATACAAATCTAACTTCATTTTATCTAGTCCCCTTCCGTACCCCACGCACGAGAGCCAGAATAGTATAGATTACACTCCTCTTGGGATAGGGTGGAGTGGGAAGGAGAATACTCACACTTGTACTTCTCTGGATTCGACACAAAGTATTACCATTAATACAAATCTAACTTCATTTTATCTAGTCCCCTTCCGTACCCCACCCACGAGAGCCAGAATAGTATAGATTACTCTCCTCTTGGGATAGGGTGGAGTGGGAAGGAGAATACTCACACTTGTACTTCTCTGGATTCGACACAAAGTATTACCATTAATACAAATCTAACTTCATTTTATCTAGACCCTTCCGTACCCCACGCACGAGAGCCAGAATAGTATAGATTACACTCCTCTTGGGATAGGGTGGAGTGGGAAGGAGAATACTCACACTTGTACTTCTCTGGATTCGACACAAAGTATTACCATTAATACAAATCTAACTTCATTTTATCTAGTCCCCTTCCGCACCCCACGCACGAGAGCCAGAATAGTATAGATTACTCTCCTCTTGGGATAGGGTGGAGTGGGAAGGAGAATACTCACACTTGTACTTCTCTGGATTCGACACAAAGTATTACCATTAATACAAATCTAACTTCATTTTATCTAATCCCCTTCCGTACCCCACGCACGAGAGCCAGAATAGTATAGATTACTCTCCTCTTGGGATAGAGTGGAGTGGGAAGGAGAATACTCACACTTGTACTTCTCTGGATTCGATACAAAGTATTACCATTAATACAAATCTAAATTCATTTGATCTAGTCCCCTTCAAACCCCACGCACGAGAGCCAGAATAGTATAGATTACTCTCCTCTTGGGATAGGGTGGAGTGGGAAGGAGAATACTCACACTTGTTCTTCTCTGGATTCGACACAAAGTATTACCATTAATACAAATCTAACTTCATTTTATCTAGTCCCCTTCCGTACCCTACGCACGAGAGCCAGAATAGTATAGATTACTCTCCTCTTGGGATAGGGTGGAGTGGGAAGGAGAATACTCACACTTGTACTTCTCTGGATTCGACACAAAGTATTACCATTAATACAAATCTAACTTCATTTTATCTAATCCCCTTCCGTACCCCACGCACGAGAGCCAGAATAGTATAGATTACTCTCCTCTTGGGATAGAGTGGAGTGGGAAGGAGAATACTCACACTTGTACTTCTCTGGATTCGATACAAAGTATTACCATTAATACAAATCTAAATTCATTTGATCTAGTCCCCTTCCGAGATTTAAAGAAAAATCAATGCAAGAACGGCAAAAGGATCAAAAAATTACAAAAGCAATTATGGAGTCATAGTCAAAAGACCTAGGACTTATGTAGAAATGCCTGTAATAATATCATCGAGTATACAATGGACAGGAGACTTGACAAAACAAAGAAAACGAGGACAAACAAAACTATATTACAGAAACTAGGACAATCAGACGGGCAAAGGGACATGAAAAAGACAACGAAGGGACATTTATATTAATTTATCATAATGATAATGTGGCAGGGATGGATTTTAAAAAAGAGAAAATGAAATAGAATGGTAATAAAAAAAAATACGATCTCCAAAGTAAGGCCTTTCGCGGCCTCATAAAAAAATGATGACCTGTTATAATGGGGTAAAAAGCAATCAGTCTTGTTTTGACAAAACGCAATAAACAAGTTGATGACATTTGGACGAATTATAATAGATAATAAATAAATTAACATAACGAGTGTTCCTTTGTCGCCACTGTTCTGTTAAGCAAAGTTTAATATCTACGTCGCGCGACATTGTACTTTTGTAGCCATTGTATTTTTAAGCAACGTTTATCAACGGAAAAAATGACACATACAATTTGTATCAACCTAATTTTTTTTAAAGTAAAACAAAAAACAAGAACTACGGAATGATTCAAAATTTCTAATTTTAAATCCCCCATGCTAAATTTAAGGACCTTGAAATAGTTAGAAATAAATAAATACAGGGTTTTTTAGAATGAAAATTCATCGGGGAATTTCTTTAAGGAAATGTTTTATTTTTGTGTTATTTTCTATTTGACATTTCTGGGGGAAAATTGAATAATTTTTTGGGAAAAATTGAATTATTTTTGGAACATTTGAAAACAATGCTGTCCTTAAATAATTTGTAACCTTTATATTAAGTGTTATCAAGGAGCCTGGTCGAATTTTCTCCCTTAGCCCTCCAAAATTTAGGGGAGGGGTGATCCTACGGACAATCACTGGGCAAAAAGCTGGTGTGAATACACCCCCCTCCCCCACCCGGGTTTAAACCCATGTACAGAGCCAAATATGGCTCTTGTAACAAAAACCGTTGTAACAACAGCAAACCATTTCATTTTCATAAGATAGGCTAGGCCTGATGAAATACAATAATAATTACAAATCAAGTCGGACCCAACGATTGTCAATTCACCCCGACACTTATTACTGCTTTATTGTTCAGACATTCATTGCCCACAAACGGATGTGGGTATAATTGTTAACCTCATTGAGTTTTTCCATCAATTTGACGGACATTCAATAAAGTAAATTTTTGTGGGTGTATACCTTCGTACATGTCTTATGCTGATACATTAATATTTTCCATACATAATAATAATAATAATAATAATAATAATGTGCGGATTTATATAGCGCACGTATCCACCAACTAAGTGGTGCTCAAGGCGCATTATATTATTATCCCTGCTCATAAGGCTCATAAAATCATTCCTGAAACCATCTCAGCTCCCTGGGGAGTATACAGCTCAATTGCTGCCATTTCTAGCGCATATAGAGCAAACCAACTCTGCCTTCACAGGTACCCATTTAACCCCTGGGTGGAGAGAAGCAATTATGATTAAGTATCTTGCTCAAGGACACAAGTGTCACGGCCGTGATTCGAACCCACATTATGTTGCTAACACCAGTACGTGAATCCGGTAAGCTAGACCGCTCGGCCACGACACCTCATACAGTATCTTTTCTAGTATTAAAATGGTCTTCATGTAAAATTCTTTATTATCGAGCGCTCGAGTATAATAGGTCTTGTAAGTTTTAATTTTATGGTAAATGTTTCCCTGTCTCGTAAGCCATTTTCCCTGCATAATTCGGTTACACAAGAGTGACCGAAGTTCTTAGTTAAAGCTGTAACATATAGTTTCAAATAATATGATTAATTGTATTGTATTATATTTTGTCCCGAATCTGAAACAAACCCCTTTACCCGTTCAATAATAATAATAATCGCACTTGAAGGAGTGTTTACAAAGAGCATTTTGATTTACAAAGAAAATATATATTTGGCAGCGCAATTAATGGTAGCTTCATCTGAAGAGTTCATAAGGAAATTCTGTCTTTCTTTGCCATTTAAAATTCAAAGTGATCATTTGTTTTGATAATATCAACAAACATACATTTTCCTAAAGTCCTTGTATAGTGGACAATAAAAAAAATTCTCTGACTGGAATCTTGACCAATTATTTCCCTGTTTCAACATGGAACATGGAATGACGGTATGACGGTATGACGGTATGATGAATTATTATCACAATACAAATATAACTCAAACTCAAATTTATTTTCACGGTACGGTAAGTCCTGAGCTTGTTTCTCTGGTTAGGATTAATTCTGGACTCATATGTATATTAATCTATCAGACTAGATAGAAATGAACAAGTTTCGTTATTGCATAACAAACATATCTAGTACCGGTACAGTTAATAAAGATATTCATACATTTTATGCAGAACACTTATTTTGTACTTTACATACTGAAATACCTGAAATGATGAAGGGACTCATATAATAAATACAAAAATAAATAAATAAATAAAAACACGCTGGGTATATACATGCAGATAAAGTCGGCACAGCATTTTATACATAAATTATTAAGTTAATTAGACCCCAAAAATATAATGTCATAATCCTTCTTGGTCTGCACCCATGAGAATCTCCTGGTTGGTGACAATTTTTCATAGGGAAATATCCTATTGTGTATAGCTACATGTATTCACATGTATTTGGTATATATATCCCCTGTATATCGATAATCCACTGCCCAAACATTAAGGGACTACTAAAATAATGGCTCAAGAGTTTATCGATCGATAGGATTACGGATGTCTGGTGTCCATACCCATCAACATGCACAGCATATAGTTCAAATATAATACAAGCATTTTGGAATACAGGCATCATGTACATGTAGTTTGATTTTAAAATTGATTTTAGGAGGAGGGTTAAGAGACAATGGATATACACATCTTTTCTGCATTACTGATACATCTACTACACCAAGGACTTTGAACCAACGACTCATGGTATGTCTTAAACGTGGCCAGAATGCCGGGACGTTGCTGCCATCACTTGGATTGCCTGTGCCGTCAAGTAGGCATTTCAGTCATGTGTCAACAATGGACACGCCGATGGTGTGGAACTGGTCAGTGCTTAATATAAACAAAACTGAATCGGATGTGACCTATTAAGTTCTTATCACGAGCGCCGCTATACAGATAACAATAGACAAGTCCTTTGTCCATGCCATAGACGTGTCCTAACACGAACTGGTAGTTGTCAGGCTGTTGTTGTAACTTGTACGTATATAAATAGTCTGTTCCACTCTGCTTTGCTACGTAGCCGGGATTTGCAACTGGTGATTTTGGGGAACTAGACTCTCCTTTTTGATGACTCATTGCATTTATAGGAATGATCCATTCACGTTTATCAATATTATTATCATAGTTATGCATAGGACTTTATGTAGGTATTTTATTATTATTTTTTATGAAGGGCCATTTAACCGTACATACATAAGGTTTTAAAATTTTATTTTATGAAGGACCTTTTAAAATAAGAACAGTGTAGTTGGTATTTTCAAACCTAACAATACACAACATTTTATACAGGTTGAGTTTATATGAGTTAATGGGTGTAACTTGTGTAGCTATATAGATTTTATTTTAATGAATGACAAATTTGCCGCACTATTCGCAAGAGTGAAACTTTCGGTTGTCATCCTGTCGGGGTCCAATTAGCGGTAATCACACTTGTTTAGACGGGTATTTTTGTAAACACCCAATTATGTTAGACCATCCTTCCTCCATGTTTAGACGTGGTGGTGCACGACTTCATACCTTCATTGCACACGTTGTGCTAATATAATCTTGACCACAGTAAATCACTACGTGTTGTTTGTGTGAACTTACAAAAGCCACGACCATTGTTGACCAATGTTTCGTTCGGTCATAAACGCGGGCCTGTACGAACACGTTCCTACAGCTAGACAGCAGACGACAACGAACCATGCGACACTGTTCGGTCTATAGACTCGTACATTATTGAACCAGGGGAAATAGTTGACAACATTTTGCCGACTTGTAATCTCCGTTCACCTACAATATTTACAACCGACCCCGATCGCTATAATCGATCTACCCAGCCTTTCGGTTACATGCAGTTAACTCCGTCCGTCCCTATCGAGGACCAGGGTGATCCACATCGATGATCCACATGTGGTAAAGCATTACACAGATTGCCACGTAAACACAGGCTAGTGCTAAAATCTCTTAGGTGTACGTCACAGATATTATGTTATAAGGAGGAATGGGAGGAGCGCGGCGCCCCCTAAATTTTGATTTTATTTATTTAATTGTACAAACGGACGCAGAAAAAACGGGCAAAGGACAAAGATATTGTATAGGCATACTTTATTGTTTATCATAGACCCTTTAATTTTCTTAACTTTTCTTCAATTCAGTGATGTTAGACGGCGTTCATGGCTGTCATGGCAACTGTTTATATTGAACTAGCCCAATTGAATCCCCACCTTAATGGTAAATACTATCTTTTGTATACTGTTAGACATTGACAATATTTTTATTTATTTATTTGGAGGATGTTTTGTCTTTGGACAAAATTCAGTCGGGTGACCACTTCCAATGGATTATGTGGCCGCCATTACTTTAACATGCAAATCCTATTTGGGTTTATATTATTTTAATTATTATTATTTTTTTTTCTTTCTGAACCTTGTTATCAGATGATTTCATCAAAACTTCCATTGGTCACCGTAGGGGGCGTTATACATTTTTAGATATGTTTTAAATTTTAGTTTAAAACAGTATTTTCCCCATATTTTCGTTAATTTTCATCCGTTGGCCACTAAACTTGTCGCAGATGTTGTCTTAAGTACAAGCAATAATTTAAAGCCATTTTCTCTTTACGGCTCTGATGAGAGTGAGCGATACCGCCCTCTGTTTTAACTGGTGGATGGATCAATGGGCGTCTTGGCACTGAGACAAGTTTTTCAGGTAGATATATTCGTATTGATGCCAGTATGATTTGTCCCACGTTCGCTGCAGGATGGTGTAATATATGGTGCAATTTTCATTCCAGTAACGTGTCCAAAGAAACGTCATATGCATCAACACTCCATAGGTTATTCATCATCATCTCATATAGTCACCAGTGGTTTACTAATAACTGCAGTTTAATCAACACCAACATCTGTACAAACTCTAACATTAAAGCTGTTGATCATCCCGAATAAAAAAAAATTCACAGTAGTTTTACTATATTAAATCTATAGTTTTACTGTAGTATGTAAGATTTTACTATAATAATTGTAGTATTAAAATACAGTTTCCTTCATAATATTGGATTAAATTTGAAGTAAAAATTAAGTAAAACGTGAAAAATAGTACAGTTTTACTACAATAATACTGTATTGTGTACCGTAAAACTGCAGTGGATTTTTGTAAGGGATGTTTCGTCTTCTCTTTTTGGTGATCACGCATTGCCTGTCTGCCCAGGCTGACAGGTCATGTCAAAACGCGTCCGTTGCTATCTCCTGTAGCCAGTATTTCAGTGGCATAGCTGACCTAATTATACAGGGGCACGGATACCGCAACTTGACGGGGATTTAGATGAGCAGGTGCGGTACTTTGTGTCTGTCTAATACTCGCTGTTTCTCTCTCAACGACTCGCACCGGGATAAACTGTGTGAGCTGAACGGGGCTACAGCGTCGTAGTTCCCGCAGCCCCTCGCTGAGAATGATGGATTTGCAGCTGATTTTGGGCTGATATGGCACTTCGTGAAAATAGTGACGTGGTGTATACCTTCATTGTAATTACCCAAAAATAAACTGACATACTGTTATCATTGTCGATGAAACATGAATACAGATTCAAATCGAAAATATATAACCTGCCAGTGATCCATTTCAATATTTTAATGAATAATCCGAGTGTATTCTAACTATTATTTCTTTCTTTCTTTTCTTTGTTTTTCTTTCTTTCTGGAATAGCCTAAGCTGAACTTTCCTCAAGGGGTGGTGTCTACACATATATGTTGGTTCTTAAATATGGATGCATTTACATACATTGCTGATTATAACAATTATTAATTGCACTATTTTCATCCACTTTGTTTTGCAGCTTCTGCTTTCACTGTCGGAAAAAGGAGGTATGTACATATTTATGTATATTCATAGCTTAAATAAGTATGGGACTTGACAAATGTTAAGGCCCCTATTCTCACTTCAAAATAATTTGCGATTTCCGCGAGATCCAGAAATTTCTACACGCAACAAAAAACTCGAACAAGGTTATACTCTACAGTTTGATGAAATTCTTGCGTCGGTCGATAAACAATTGACCCAATTCTGCCCTACACCGACGTGTGTTATAGCAATGTATACTCAGTACTTTCCGAGTGTCTGTGAAAAAACGTCACAGGCGACACGTCAGTGTCGGGCAGAATTGGGTCAATTGTTTATCGACCGACGCAAGAATTTCATCAAACTATAAATATCGCGGCACCCGCTGCTATATAGGATTCTAGCCAGCCAATCGTCATCGGGCAAGCTCGGTGGTCGAGAGGTTAAGACGTCTGCACTCGGTTCGAATCCCGCCCGAGTCGCCTGTAAAGTTTTTTTCCACAGGCACTCGGAGAGCACCGAGTATACAATGCTATACACACGTCGGTGTAGGGCAGAATTGGGTCAAAGGTTATACTCCTTATACTCGACATTTGAAGATTATTACAGAGTTTAAATCAAGATTTATACAATGATCGTAAGTAATCTAAATTACAATTAAAAGTGTAAGCCCTCAAAGGCTGTCTACTCGAAACTGCAAAAAGTCCGATTCTTGACTAGCTTGGTGACTTCAATCAGCAATTATACGATGATTTCCAAACATACACAGAAATCGCCAAACTGTCCAGTTCACAAACTTCAATAATAAGAGTCTCTTCGTGGACTTCTAATAGTCCAGCAGATATGTGCAAGAATTGTACTTTTGGTGATACAAGCATGAGATTTGGTACACATCTTGGGGATGTTCTTAGCTATATATAGCGCCATCGCAGATTTGTCACATGATCACAATGGCAGGCATCCATTCATATTTGGAGTATAAAATTCAGTCTTTGCTTATACAAGAATTCAATATGTTTCAAATATCATGTCCTAAGAGAGTTTAGAGCATTATAAAACTTGTCCAGGTACCAAAATGGCAGCCAGTTACCAATGTGGCGGCCAATTTACAAAATGGCGAGCAGAAATTACATTTTACGTCTTTTTGGTGGTATTTTATTTTTATTTATTTATTATTTCTTTTTACAAAGAATAGGCCTGCAAAAATGGTTGTGATTCTAAAGGCGTGACATGTAGAAAAGGTCCAACATGTCCTGACTTTTGACAATCATGGATCCCACCTTTATTCTTCCACCAAAATGGCCACATGCATATTTCTGTGCTAAATACCATGCATATATATAGGTTCGTGAAACTCTTGCGTCGGGTGATATAGTTGTATGCATATAGTTGTAGGCAAATAGTCCTCGACACTTGCACAGACTAGTTTACCGAAGTTCTGCATTCAAGCATTTGCACTGCCCTCTGCAATAATTCTCCTTCTTACAACCACAGCACGGGAGCTCTGGACAAGCTTGCTTGGGTGTGTAGGTGCTCGTTGACATAGTTGTCATATTGATCGCGTCCAAGTTTAGCAATCTATGTGCTCCATGACAGAGTGGAAGATGGTATGCTCCATTAATCTATATCTGAAGAGTCCTCTCGCTTGGTGAACGTTTGTACACTGCGAGGGCGATACGCTTTGCCTCAACGACGGAGTCATCTCGCTGGACTTGGCTTCAAACAATCATTACTCTTAGAGGTTTTCCTCTCAAAGGTAGCGAAGGCAGTGCTGTGGATAGTCTCTCGCAGCTGTCCCATTTCTCAGTGGCAGAATCTGCAGGTCGTGCAGCATTCAGAGCGTCTTCAAGAGATTTGGCGAACTGCTCAACTGTCTCTGTGTGTTGCATCTTGATTGTGTCGATGCGTGGTTTTCCCTCTTGCTTGGAGCGATGGAGCTTCTTTGGTTGCAACCTGATCTTGCAGCAGAACAGCGCAGCGAGTAATCAGTGTCACAGTCCGCGCTGTGGTACGAGCGAGTAAGGAACACTAACTTTAGGCAAGCGCGTCTGATGATGACCACATCCAGCTGGTGCCACTGCTTCAATCGAGAGACCTCCACGAAACATTGTGTTGAGGCTTAGTCTGGAAGTAGGAATTAGTCGCGCAGAGGTCGTGGTAGAAGCCGAACTCTAGGAGCCGCTGTCCATTCTCGTTGATCTTACCAATTTCAAAGCGGCCCAGGCAGGAAGGCCACGAGTCATGATCAGCACCCACTCTGGCATTTAAATCGCCCAGGAGAACAAGTTGTCCATGGCTGGGGATATTCCTGATGGTTGCTTCAAGGTTCTCGTAGAACTCGTCCTTTGCCTCAGGTGTGGAGTCAGAGAGTCAGCAGTCGCTCAGATCCGTTGTCACCTGGTTCAACCATCTTCAGCAATGAATTCCTGACTGAAAAGCCTGCTCCGTGTTCCCTGGGGTCGTCAGGGTCTTTTTCTTGTCAGAAGAAGGTGTAGTCCCTTTCTTTTAGCGTGCCGGTGCCTGCAAGACGTGTTTCCTGAAGTATGACTATGTCCACCTGGAGTCTCTTCACCTCGTCCTTGATCGCAGCCGTCTTACGGGCGTCGCTGATGTTTTGGAGGTTTTCAGAGAGGACGGTCATCATTGTCCGGACGTTTCAACGTGGCAGATTTAGAGCTGGTCCCTTTTGGTTTCTTTCATACTTTTCTTGCCTGGTGCAGTGTTTACAGTCCGCTTGTCGGGTGATCCCAATCCCCATGCACCCAATGAGGAAGGCATACTGTGGCGGGACAAAACCTTATTTGCTGGCGCCACACTCTACGCCAGTTGAGCAAGGCTTATAACCGGTGAACTGCTGCTTCCCGTGTTGTGCTGCATCCTCTCCAGGGCGCAAGCCTGGGCAGAGTGATCATCTCCACGCAACTGATGGATCCAAAGGAACGACGAAGGCCGATACAGTTTTGCACCAGCAGCGTCGCAGAACTACATTTATGCATTCAAGAACAGGTTTTTGAACACTTCAACATCAGTTAATTATAACAAATTATAACAAATCGACCTGCACAGACGTAGATCTACAGTATACATTACGTTTAGAGCACCAGTCCGGCAGCACTACCTTCTGTTACTCACTACTGTCATACTGTCATATTGTTATACATGTACCAGCTACCGGTTTAGTTTGGACTACCGGGGATTTGTTAGCATCCAGCGCCTCTTTCTGACTATTTTGGCTGGATAGTTTGTACCTGATTCTGCAGTTTTTTGAAGGATAAATTTCTGCTTGGTTTCTGATGCTTATGGCTTCTACACAGTGGACTACTACACTCAGTGTGCCCATGCACAAACAGTTGCCTGGCCTGACCGCCCTGCTATTGTTTATTTCTATTCAGCTGACCCTTCTCTGTCAACACAATGTGCTATTCTTGAAATCAACTCAAATAATTGAATACAGCAACTGTCCAGCATGCCAGACTTCCCACAGATATTTTCAACCATCGCAGACGCTGGTATCTATTTTTTTTTAAACGTCCTACTACTGGTGTCCATGTGATTAATCCCTCTTACCTCCCTATGCGTTAATCCAACCGTATGAATATTAGCATCTGGAATTCCCAGTCCATAAGAAACAAAACTGATACCTGTGTGAAATGATCCTTGAACGGGATACTGATATCATGGTCTTAACTGAGACTTGGCTGAGGGACGATGATCGGGTAGAGATAGGGAACATGTGGCCACCTGGTTACTCGGTACTGCGTGTACCTCGTCAGTCTGGTACTAGGGGCGGGGCATGGGAATTGTCTTTAAGAGTCAACTGAATCTACAGCTGAGAAATAATGTGCTGCCTGAAACATGCACTTTAGAACATGCACTTTAGAACATGCACTCGTCTTCGCGATAATTTACAGACCCCATTCCGCTCTGTCACTAACTTTCTCGGTGAATTTGAGGAGTTTGTGCTTTGGAACATCTTCCAGGAAGGACATTGGTTCTTGATGATTTCAATCTTCATTATGACTGTCCATCCAAGCCTGAGGTGAGAACATTCGCTAACCATCATCGCTTCTCTGAACTATCATCAGATAATCAAAGGCCCAACTCACACAGCTGGTCATACTCTGACTTGGTTCTTGTCAATGATGACTCTGATTGAGTCATACACTCTAGAACAACCTCATATGTCGGATCACCATGTCATTAACTGTATTATGGATCTCAATAAACCCCGCGAAATAAAAATGACGTGCATATCTCGCAAATTCAGATCTATTGTCTCTGATGCCCTTGAGCACGATCATGCTGCCAAAATGGAGAGTATATTGGGTGACTATGATGACATCGATGACCTCGCCAAACGCTTTATTGTCGGAAAGATCTTGGTGACCACGCTCCGGCAACCATCCGTTCTCGTTCCATCTGTCGCAAACCCCAGGTTCAACAAGTCTGTGGAAGCTGCTCGTCGTGCACGGCATCGCAGTGAGCGGAAATGGAGGAAAACCCAAGCAGAGGCTAATCATCGAGCCTACGTCAAGTCACAACGTGATGTATCTGATGCCATTATTCAAGCCAAGATTGATTACTTCAATGAACAATTCTCCAATTGTAACTCTAAAAGTATGTTTAAGACTGTACATAAATTACTGAATAATAACCAATATCAATTACCTGATTCTACCTCTCCAGATAGACTTGCTAATGATTTTCGTAATTTCTTTTTGAAGTAGATAGTATTGCTTCTAATACCGGTACACACGTTAAAACTGGTGATAATAATCCCTGTACTCTGTCTTCCTTTGATCTTATTACTGTTGATGAATTAACTAGCCTTGTCATGAAATGTCCATCCAAATCATGTGATCTTGACCCTATGCTCACATGGTTAATCAAAAAACACTTACCAGCTCTTATTCAGATTTTGTGTCACATCGTAAATGGCTCACTGTCTTCGGGCGTGTTTCCAGCTGAACTCCTGTCCTAAGAAGTCATCCCTTGACAGTCAGCAACTTACTAGTTACCGTCCTGTCGCAAATTTACCCATCCTGGGTTAACTTATTGAAAAATTTGTGTCCTCCCAGGTTGCTTCTTTTTGGATTCCAATAACCTTCTCACCGTTCAAGATGCTTTTCTCGGAGCTATCGGCAAACAGCAGGGTGTTTTCCTGGTCATGATAGACTTATCGGCTGCATTTGATACGGTAGATCATAATATCCTCTTACAGCGTCTCACTAACAACTTTGGTCTAGATGGTGCTGGGTCCGTCACTGGTTCCACCTGTACTTGAGTGGTAGAACGAGCAGGTTCATGTGAAGGAAGCTCTCTCTCTCTCTGCTGAAGCCAAGCTCAAATATGGTGTTCCTCACGAATCTGTCATTGGTCCGTGTATTTTCACCACTACTCCTACATCAATAGTTCGTCAAATAGTTCGTCGTCACTCAATTCAATACCATATTTATGCTGATGATGTTTAGCTATTTCTGACCTTTGATCCCGCTTGGCCAGGAGATGCAGTATATATATCTCGTATCCAAAGAGTCAAAACAGATGTGGCAGGCTTGCATTTCAGAAACCTAAACACACCCACACCTCTCCTCTGCTCAAACAATTACACTGGATTCCAGTCGCCCAACGTATTCAGTTCCGCACATTGGTCCACACTTACAAATCACTGAAATATTCTGCACCAGGTTATCTCTCTTCTCTACTCATAACCAAGAACTATTCATACTCCCTTCGTTCTTCTGATGGTAAACAAGCTTTTGTCTTCTTGGTAACTTTTTCCTTTCTTTGTTATAGCGCCTTGTATACTTTGGTAATTTGGCGCTCTATAAATCCAGTTATTATTATTAGTAGTAGTAGTAGTAGTAGTAGTAGTAGTAGTAGCAGCAGCAGCAGCAGCAGCAGCAGCAGCAGCAGCAGCAGCAGCATATAAAAATGATTGTGGTGCATTAATTAGGCCTGTTATCTGGCATACCAAGTTCAAACTGGTTGATACCAATTTGTATGTCTTTTGCACTGTCTTTAGGTTGTTGTAGATGCCCTAATAATGTAATACAAATTGTGTGTGTTCAGGTGTTTATTACATGGGAGAATCGCATTATGTTTTGGTATACAAATAATAAATGTTTATAGGTGCAATGGTGAGAATATTTTCATTCGTTGAAAGATGGAATGTTCTATTCAACGAGGCGAAGCCGAGTTGAATAGAACATTCCATCTTGCCGGTTAACAAAAAACTCTCATCTTCAGGTCTCACCGCGCCTCCCCAAGCTAAATACGGCCCCCAGTTTTTCCAGGCAGGGAAGTACCAGAACCCCGGAACTCTGCTTTGGCAATTGAGGAACGAAACCTTTCACCATAAACTGGTCGGTGCCTGTAGATCTCAAGCTAAACGGAAAAACGTTGCAACCTTTTGCCTCGGGGCTCTCCATCTCGCCAAAAAGGGGAAACTCCTGAAAAACGCCCCGGGCCTTATCAAAATCCGCCATAAAAACAAGTTCTCCTTCCCTTAAACGTACATGACGAGGAACAGTACCGCCCAAAAAACCCCAAAACGCCAACAAACAAACCACAAGGGGAAAAATTAATTTCCCGCATCATTGAGCAAATGGGGGGCCCTTTTGGAAAAGGGGCTATATTGGAA
>CM055826.1:18577583-18598384 GCA_029582265.1 Zoroaster sp. YZ-2022
GAATGGGGGAAAGGGGGTTTGTTTTGTTTTCCCACCCCCCCTTTGGGATCTCGGTTCCAGAAAATCCGGGACGGGACGTCTGGTTTCCCCGTTTCTGAACCAGTCGGGTTGTCCACATAGCCATCACCGGTTGCATGCCTTCTTTGGGGAATGGACCTTCCGGTTGGTGAGAGGCTTGGGGGTAGTAACACCAAGGCAGGGACATGGAATTTAGTCCCATAAGGTCCGTTACCTTTGTCAAAATTCATAATTCTCAACTAAAAAACACGGCAAATTTTATTTTTCCCCGACCCTACTTTTGAATTCTGCTTGTAGCTCAAATAGTTGATCTCTAAAGTGTGTAAAGACGACTCCATGTTAGGGTATGAATCGGTGGTACATTGCAAGGAGGTCCGTCTTGTCTGCCGAATTGGAGTCTGTGAAATTGCAGACGTGGACAGCCAGCTTCATGCTAGGACCTCCTTTGTCCCCCCAGAGGAAGACAAAACAAAGAAAACAAAGAAAAATAAATATTTAGGAAATTTAATAATTCAAATAACATCTCATATGAATAGCTGTCAGTAAATCTAGAAATTTGACTGCCGTACATGTATATAATACAACAAAGTAAATGTCACATGTGAAGAAGAGCTTAATATTAAACACGAAGATGCCCTTTTTACATGCACATTTTAGTTACAGTTGCATTTGACAAATTTCCTTTCAGTTAAGTTCGGCTGAATATTTAAATACAGGGAACGTTGGTTTTAAGCATGCTTTGTTAATACCTTTTGAAAACAACAATGATTAATTGGTCTTATGCAATGCACTAACTTACCAGGATTTTTATCCAGAATTCCCTGTTGAAGTTGTCATCATCCCAGATGTCTCCCTTTCCAGTTGTCCATTGATTAGCGACTCTACATGCGACGATAGCTCTCTGACCCGTACAAATGTTATTAATGATGTGGTTGAGGTACTCCCTGTCTTTTTCATTGCCACCTCCCCATGTTCTATTGCTTGATCAGAGGTGTCACCGCGTCCTGAAAGATTTAACAATGAAAAAAAAAAACGTTTATTACTGATCAATACACTGTATCATTCATTTCAATACTAAAAATTTGCTTTTTTGCCATTCAATAGAGTCTCCTCTATGTAGATTATATTTATAAACTGACCTTTGAGTTCTCTGTACACACCACGGTCACTCGAAAAAAATCTTGACACCATGATTACTGAAAAACGTCCGGAGTTGCCGAAACTTGCGCACTGACAACCGAAGGAGAAGTTTTAAATCCAGTGTTTCTCCGGATATAAGTTCTGTATTTAAAAAAGTATAACTGTCATTTTACTACAGCCATACAAACATTATGCCGTTAGGTACTGGAAAGGGTTAAGTACTTTTCATTTCATAAATAGCTCTTATAACACTAGATGACAATAATCACAAGATGACATGGAGCATTATTGTCTAATTTGTTTTTCTTTGGGAAAATGAACAATTAAGATTATACTTTGTTTTAACTTGTACGTTATAAAAAGCTGTATAAATGTAGAAGTATTATTTGATTGGATTTAACAACAATTATATCAACTATACATTTGTACAGGGAAATATCGGCCTTGTGACATGCCTCCGTTGCCAGTGACGGGTATTTTCTGAAGAAGGAAGCAAGAGTAGCTGCTAGATCTTCCTGGTTTGGTTCTTCCTTTGAGGATATCATCTCCGTCATCTGCAATATAAATTGAAATAAAATAAGTGATTGACATACATATATGGTCAATGCAAAATTCAAAAAGTTTACACGTTTTGTATTAAAATCTTAAATGGATCAGCTGACTATGAAACTTCTAAATACTGTTTGAAAAATTTCTTGTTGTTGATTTCTGTATATATTTGTACCAAGTGTTTCGCTGCCTTTACGCAACATACTTAACTATGTTGTTGATTTTACAATCATCTTCAATACTTATTTTAATGTTACAAGGTACATGTACATAAAATAATCACTAATTAAATCATATGACAAATTTGTACCTTCCTGAGTTCTTTAGCCCTTGCTACTAGGGTTTTTGGCGTTGCTGATGAACTAGAGGTCTGGGGGAGTTTCAGCTGGACCAAGGTGTGTGGTTTAGTTTTCGTTCCAGTTGCTCTTGCCACAAGGACAGGGGGCAGCAGATGTACTCAGCGGCGTAGCCAGTGGGGAACAGGGGCATTGCTTTCAGTGGGGCCCCAGGGGTAGAGTTTTTCCTTTATCGTTCTTTTTCTTTTGGGGCACTGGAGATTTTGTGGGGAACATGCCCCCCAGGCCCCGTGGCTACGCTGTGACTGGGCCTCTTGCACCAACTGCATCAGCTGCTGATTCAGCGGAGCGATGTTCTGGGGTTCTGGGTTTCCAGCTGGCGGTTTTGTTCTTGGAGCTGCTCAACCTGTTGTACCAGCTCACCCTTCTCCTTCTCGGCCCTCTCCCACTTCTCCCTATTTAATTGGACAGATTTCAAAAGTTCTTCTTTCTCTGTATTGGCTGTGTGCACAGCTATTAGTTCTAAGAGGGTTCTTATACGGGCTGGATGTTGGTCTTTATTTTGATTAGTTTGGAACAGAACAGTTTTAAGTTCTTAAATTGTACCAAGGGCTTTTTTCTTCTAAATCCAAGTTTAGTAATCTTAATTCCATAGCGTGCTTTTGTAGATGTGTTTTAATAGTTGCTCTTTAGTTCGCTCAAAGACCTGCTGTGTTTCCTTGATGGCATCCTCATACTTCTTAACAGTCATGCTAAGAACACTGATATCCACCTGTGCAATATTCTCTGCTTCCGATTCATCTACATGTAACTCAACCTCATACGGGGACATGAAATATCATAAATTTCAATGCATGGATACCATTTGGTTTTATCCACACGTGGTCTTAAATCAAGAAACTCCCCTCGGACACTGTCCCAGGTGAACAAGACATGTGCCCCCTCTAGGTCACCTACTACAAGTACACTGATTAATATATGATGGTGGTCAATATTAATCGTGAACTTGCAACCATCACCACCCCGTGGTTTTACTGAATTTTGTCTTCAGATTTTGTCTTCAATCCATCCCAAAGAAAACTTACTTTCCCTGCGAAACAACACTGCCTCACCCACTTTATCTGAAAAATATATTAGAGTGGCTCTTCTCTGGCTTTTCCCGTTGGTTTTGGTCTACCTCACTTGTAATATGATTTTTTTTTAACTTTCCCCTTTCCCGAATTTGGGGATTAGTTTTTCCCATTTTTCATCACCCTTGTATTTTAAATTGTGGAAAAGAACACAAAAATTTTATGATAGTAAAGGCAAATTTTTAAAATGACCATTTAAAGGGGGCCAAATTTAAAATTAAACTGTTATAAATACGCGCTGAATCACCCCCTCCTTTTGAAAATTTTTTAACGTAATGTAATAAATAAATTTCAAAAATTCCCCATATTCAATCAAATTCGGGTAGATCTATATCAATTTTCCTGAAATTTGTGAAGGGGGTTAAAATCAGGGGGAGCGTTTTGGGAAAAAATCCTTAATTTCAGTGGAAAACAGTCATTTCCATTTAAAACCACAACGATCACAAGATAAAATGACATGCTTATGCATGCTTCTTTTTTTGATATTTTATTTTGTAATATAAATTGGTTCTGGTACAACCCCCCACATTTAAATTTATTTTACTTTTTCTTTCCCAAGTAATTTTCTGTTTTATATATCTTGGCTTTTGTTTTTTATGCCGAATAAATAATAATAATTAATAATAACTGGGGAAATTGGTTTTTTTTACACAAACTCGGTAGGGGGGAAAAGGAAAGGCCCAAATTTAAAATAATTTTGTGTAAATTTTTTGAAAATTAACGATCTGTAAAATGGTGCTAAAATTTAAATTTAAATTTCTTGTGGTTGTTGACGTATGTTTTTTTAAATTTAAATTTTTTTCCCTTGGTTTGGAAAAAGTAAAGGTCAAATTAAATCCCCTTTTTTGGAAAATTTTTTTACAATTAACGATTTTAAATTAAAAAATTTGAATTTCCCTCTTCTGGTTGGTGACTTTGTTTTTTTTAAATTTTAAAACTTTAAATTTCTGGTTTGGACAGGAAGGGTAAAATTGGGTCCCCTTTTTGTAAAATTTTTTTCAACGATCAAAACGGGGGTAAACAATTTAATTTTTCCTCTTTTTTGGGGAGATATGTTTTTTTTTAAATATTAAATTTTTGATTCGTCGTAATTCGATATCTGATGACCCATCATGACATCACAACTCGTGTTTCATCTACTTTTTCAGTTCAAAAGTACATCCAAAGTTTCAAGTTCCTTCTTCCTCCTCCTCCTCCTCCTCCTCCCCTCCTCCCCCCTCCTCCTCCCCCCTCCTCCTCCTCTGCTGCTGCTGCTGCTGCTGCTCCCTGTTTACCAATCATGGAAAGTTTTTCCCTTCCTCCATGGTAAACCCCCCATAACTCTGTTTTTTCTAAACTGACCTTTTTTATCAGAAGGGGCCTGAAAAATGTGTTTTTTATAAAATTTTAAACCCAAAAAAAACACATAAATAATTTCCTTTTTTTTATTTTTATATTAGGTGACAATGGGAGATAAGGGAAAAACCCACAACCTTGGTTCAGCAAAAAAAATAAGATGAGTGGTTTAAGGTGGCATTGCATCTAAAAGACGAGTTAAAGGACCAGTTGACAGTGTGTTTCATACATCTTTTTATTTCCCTTTAAATGAATTTTTTTTGTTTTTTTTTTCAGAAAATGCTTCCCAAATTCTGTTGGGGCCTTTTATACCAACCCGTTTTCCATGTCGAAGTGTCAAACTGTTCCGAAAGTGGGGCATCACGGAAGGCTTTTTAAAAACCCATCAAAACCCCGATAAAATAAGGGAAAACCCGGCGACCCAAACCCAAAAACACCCCTTTAAAAAAATCGCACAAACACCCAACAAGTTCCCGAAATTTTTTAAAAGTAAAACCCAATATTGTTTTTTGGGGTATTTGGGGGATTCTGTTCAAAATCGTCGTTTACTTTCCGGTGACGTTACTACTTTTTTAAAAAAAAGCCGTTAAAAAAATAATATGGAAACTTTGAAGATGTTACATTTTTAACTGATGCTTGAAACATTGAACTGCAATGGATGAAACAGTAAAAAGGGAATGTGGGACTTTAAACTTTTTGTCTTTAAATTAATATCCTGCCCAGAACATATGGAAGAAAACCAGTGAATTGCCCCAAAATTTAAATATTTATATTTTAAAAACCCCTTTTTGGGGACCAAACCCAAGGGCTTTATGGGTTCCATTGCTCTGCCCCCCCTGTCGCACGTATAATGATGTTTTTGGGGAACAAATACCCAACTGGAATATAATGAAGGACTATTTTAGTAACTGCATTTAAAAAAAACATTATATGTTTTTACATGTTTTTCCCGAGACTTATTAATGTTTTCGATGAACCCGAACATTTTGCAGGCATTGTAAATTATTATAATAGAAAAACTTTTAAGTTTAAGATGTCATTTCGATAAAAATCACAATGTATTTCAAACGACTGAGGAAAAGGCTATTTTTAACTTTAATGAATAATGCATCCCTTGTCCCCATTCAAGATCCCCAAAACCCCTCCTCAAATGAAAATTTAAAAAATTGAGTAAACCTTGCTTTACCAATTTCTTCGTAAGTGCTTTTCTGATGAAGTCGTCAATATTTTGGGACCCAATTTCTTGTTTATTCTTAAAAGTCATCAATGTACAAAATAACCATAAATTTGGGAACCCGTTTTTTTAAATTTTTTCAGTATAACGTCCCCGGGATAATTTCATTTTGCTATTAACAGGCACAGATTAAATCTGGTAGTCGGGTTTTCCCTTGGTGTCTTTAAAGGGTCAGTCAGTCGTTATAATCGGGGTGGAAATGCAGTCGCATTATCGCAACCCAAATATTTTCATCGTTAAATTTAATTTAAAGAAGAAAAAAAATAGTTATAGCCAAGGGGGAACGTTTTAGGGCCTGACACGTTTACAAAACAATTTGATTTTTCCCCAAAAACGATCGACTACCGGTGAATTAAGCGTGTCATTGCTGCATGCTACGGATAGGCCATCCCTCCCCAAAACAACCCAATTGTAACCCAGACTACCAGATTATAACTTTTGCTTTTAATAGGAAATGAAATTGACCCTTTTTGAGACGTTATCTCCCGACACAAATTTGGAGTATAAACGCACCGACTTTTGGGGAACCTGGAAAAATTACCGATTTGTTATCCGGTGTTCATTTTTATGGGGGAATTGGTAAACGTAAAAATCATTGAAAAATTTGTCCCCCTAAATGGTTTCATTATTTGAAAACATGAAAAAATTAAATTTTTTTTAAAAAACTTTTGACTAAAAGGTGGGCCCCATTTTAAAAAACATTAATGCATTTCCTTTTTGAGCAAAAACTTTCACAGTTCAGTCGTTTAATTTTTATCTTGATGGGGGTTTTTTAGTTTTTTCAAAAAAAACAAAACAAGAAAAAAAAAAAAACAAAATCTTTTTTATTCCCAAAAACCAAATGACCCAGATTCTCCCGGTGCCTTTTTCCAGCAGCTTGGAGCGGGTGAGAACCAGCGGGCCTGGACCCCCTAATTGCAACCATTTTTTTAATGACGGAATTATCGGGTTAATGCCCGTGATTTTGGGCACGGTCAGGGGCGAAAATACCGCCAAAAGGGAAAAGGACGGGGAAACCCAAAAGGGTTTTTGATTCCCAGAGGGTTGGAGAACCAAAAAATTTTGGGAAAGGCGGGTTTTTGCATCAGGGGCCCCAAACCCCCCGCTCGTGGTTTGGGAAGTGGTAGTACCAGTAGTTAATATAAACGGCGATCAATATTGAAACAAATTATGGGAGCTAATTAGAAATTCTTGAAAATTGTCAGGTGCATTTTTCCTTTTGTTTATTACTTTGGGGAGGGGTTCAAAAAAGGGACACTTTTGTAAAGATAAACAGTGCAGGGAATCGGGTGCTTTTTTAGATTAACTCGGTGACAATGTTCCCCCTTTAAAGGGGGAAAGGGAAAACTGAAAAAATTTTGAAAAACTTTTTTCGGGTATGTTTTTTTTTGAAAAAAGGGTTTTTTATTAAAAAAAATAACCTAGGAAAATTTTAAAGCATATTAGTTTCAAGATAAAAAAATTAAAAACCTTATATTGTTGATCGGAAAATACGAACTTCAGTCTATTAAGAATATTAATTTTTTAAGATATACACTCATTTGGGAAATAACTGTACTTTTAAAAACAGAAGTCTAATGTCAACATAAAATTGGCACTCGTATTTTTAACCTAGTCAGCCCTTAGTACCCCAAAACAATAGTTTTGGGCCCATTCTGACGTCCCCCCCCCCGGTCTCAAAGAAGCAAGCAGTCTGGGAAACTAATACCGGCGTGTGGGGGAATTTGATATCACCTTAGCGTTTATCGCATTCTCCCTACAGCTGATGGTTCCCCCGCGTCAGTTTGGTTGCCCATTTCCCCCGGGAACTATTTGGTGGGGAACCCCACCTATCCCATGATCCCCCCGGCAGGCAGGGGGGGGGAAAACCCCTGAAACCAAAGTTTTTGGTGTGCGTCTGTGCATTTGGAGTACAATCCCGGTTAACAGCGGCATCTTCATGTGGAAAAACAGACTTCGGGTTTTTAACTAAAAATCTGGTTGCTTGTTAAAACCCCAATTACCCCGAAAGGTTATTCCATCAGAAAGGTTTTTTTTTAGAATAGGGAATTAAATTTAAAAATTCATATTAAAATTCAAACCCTTGAACTTTGAATTTAGTGTGACATCTTTTTATAAACGTATGTCTATTTTATTGTTTCTATTGTTTAAATGATGTTTTTAAAGTTATTTGTAACCTTTTGGTGATTGTACTATTTCCGAAAATGTTGCTGCAATTCAGCTGCAAGGCTGAAAAAGGAAAATGTTTGAGTAAAAAACCCATTAATAAATCATCCTTTGTACTGTAGTAAAAAAATTAAGAGGGTTTCCCAGCGGATTAATTTCCGATTTTGGGAAAATTTCCCTTTTTGTTTAAAATTAAAAAGGATAGAAAGGGTTTTTGGCCAATTTCAAAAAAATTTTTCATTCAATTTCATCAACACGCTTTAAAATTCAGGGATTTTGTTTAATTCAACCCAACTGGGGTTTTTTTTTCGATATTATTGCTTAATTTCTTTTTCGTGCAAAATGATTTCTTTTTTTTCATTCTATTTCGTTTATAGGCATTCAAAACAAAAATCAGCATTCTTATGTTGAATATCTACCCTTTTCCCAAATGGGTAATCAAATTCGGGAAGTCATCGGGCCCCCCGGGCCTGTTGCTGCTTTTTGAGAAATTAAATGAACTTAGCAACCATTTGAAATTGAATGATCTTATTTGTCGGTGAATGTAAGTGTTGAAATTGAATGATTTTTTGTCAGGAATGCTCAGGTGTTAAAATTGGGGGCTCTTTTTAACTGTTGAATGCTGTTTAGCTGAGCATTTTTTTTAAAAAACAAAATTAAAATTTTTGGAATAAATTGAATGATTTTTTTCCGAAATTGGGGGGAAAAATTTATAATATAGGCCTAATATTTTTTTGGTTTTGTGATAAAAAGGAAGAAGAGACAATGTTTCATTTTTTTGGGTTTGTACCCAAAAAACGTTTTTTTGCCTCTGTTTTTTCTTGGATTGGAGAAGACCAATTTCTCTTTCGCATTGGACAACAAGATTTTTCGGAAACTATCGCCAAGAGTAAAATGGTTAATCTGATTCTGTTGATTTAAGTTTTCTTTTTTATAAAAAGGGAACGGAAATGTCCATCTATCAATTTAAAAAATGATAAAAAGGGTATTTTTTGATGGAAATTTTATGTTTCCCCACAAAGGGGAAAGTGGGGTTTAAAATTTTATCAAAATGGGATTAATTTTAATTTTGGGCCCAAAGGTTAACTCTTTTTTAATGTCTTTTAATTTTTTTTTTTTTAAATTTTTAGGTAAATTTGGAATGTAATTGTTGGTTTGAACAAGAAACAGTGAACAATAAAAAAAAACCCCTTGGGTTTTAAAAAAAATAAATAAAAAAAAATAAAAAAAACCATGAATATAAACAAAAACAATTAACAACAGTACAAAAGAATAGAAAAGCAAACCAGGAAAAAACCCATGGCCTCGTTCTCGTCCCCCCCCAGTGACACCTGAATCTGCCATGGATCAGCAGCAGGCAGCATCACCATCGTTACCATCACCATTATTGCCACAGTCATCCTAGAAAAAACAAAAAAAAATTTTCCACCACCATGCACAAGTGTATAAAATTTTAACCACATCCCCCAAAATACTAGTATACTGATATATAACTATAAATGGCCGTTTGTCCCCTTTTTTGTGTTCGACATCAAGGGAAGATATAAAAAGATTTGGCATGTGGGGCCTATATATGCAGATATCTCGTAAAAAAAATTTTTAAAAAATTATTGTTAATTATTTTTAAATATTTAAAATTTTTATTTTTGAAAAACAAATTGAAAGACTAGGGGTACCAATTGCCGTTTATAGGCATTGGCACTTCAACCAGTAAGCGTTCATGTCCCCAGACTTTTGTTTCACCGCCCATGGCTTATATAAATCTCCCAAAAAAAAACCCCTTTAAAACCCCAAAAGACTTTCGTAACTGAAAGCCCCGTACTTGTGGTAGAGGGGAAAGGATGCGGAGGAAGGTCTCCCGTTGAAAGATTATCGTTGGGACGTGGGCAGGCGCCGTGGGGGGGGTGGGAGCCGGATTTCCCTCCGTTTCATTGGCGGATAAATGACATTTTCCATAAAAGGGGTCATGATCTTTTTGATCTAAAAAGAAAAAACGTAGTCACATTAAATTAACTTTTGGGGGAATGGGGTTAGCCCCCGCCCTGTTTGCCTTTAAAGATAAACATCAATGAAAGAAGGGTTTAAAAATCCCCTTTGAATAGTCGATACTCAAAAACTTCTTTCAAAAAAAGGGTTAAAAAGATTTTAATTAAACCCTTATCACGAAGAGACGGCATATGTTGTATTTTCTCCCCAGGTTGTTTGCATCTGCCCGGGGTTTGGGACCCCCGGTTTCTCGGCAGATAGGGTTTTGGGCCTCTGCCCGGAAAAAACAATAATTAAAAGGGACCGCCCACCCAACATGGGGCTGGTTAGCTCGGTTGGTGGGCCTGCTTAATATATATATATATTATATATATATATATTTTATTATATATATATATATATATATATATATAATATAATATTTTATATATTATATTATATATTATATTTATATATATTATATTATTATATTATTATATTATTATATTAATATATATATATATATATATATATATATATATATATATATATATATATATATATATATATATATATATATTTTAATAAATAATATAATAATATAAAAATAATAATATAAATATATAATATATAATATATATATAATATATATAATATATAAATATATAATATATAATATAATTATTATTATTATTTTAATATATATATATATATATATATATATATATATATATATATATATATATATCCCAAAACCCAAAAAAGAAATTTACCACTTTTTAAAAATGTAATAAAATTGTAACAGTTCAAAAAACAAAAACAATTGCTAATTGAAACGGAAATTTTTTTGGAATTAATTTTTTGCCCCGATAAACCATCCCATCGGTACATAACAGCAAGGGGGTGAAAAGTCGCCCCCTTTAAATGGTGTGGCCACCATTTTTTTAAACAGGCAGTCTCTTTTCCCATCGCCTACCAGTTTTTGGATGGATTGCTGCGGATTCGGGCCCCCTCGGCCCTCAATGTCCCCCAGCTCTGCCCGTTTTCCGGGCCCCCCGCCAACTACGGGGTCCCCCAAGCTCACCCCACGGGGCTCGGGGGATTCAGGTCAGGGGGGGCCGGCCACTCTGGTGTTGTTCCTCCCCTTGGGAAAAATGCAGGGGAAAGCGGAAACTGGGGACAAAGGGGTTGTCATCCAAAAAGGCCTCATTTCCTGGGTGGTCTAGAAAGGAATGGCAGCAGATGAGGTCCAGGAGGGTTTCCACATCCCCGCTGGGCTTTAAAGTTTCCCCATCCCACAACCACCGGGCGCCCTGTACCGGTTGAAGGGGGCCCACAGCATAAAATTGGGCCCAACCCACCTTTTGGGCGACGCACGCAACAATCGGCATATCGCTCGCCAGTTCTTCTCCAATTTGCCCATCGGGACTGTCCCACAAAACCTTGACTCATCCTGAAAGCGATCTTGTTCCACTGCGCCAAGGTCCATGGATGCCCCGGCACCATCTCGTCGGTTGCGGCGATGGGCAGCCGTCATCACCGGGGCCTCTGTTGGTCTTCGGGGGTCAGACCATGGGCATCAGTCGTCTTCGTGCGGGATCATTGGAGATCCGGGGCTTGCACGCCCCCGGGTTTCGCCGCAGTGCGGGATGCTGGGCGGAATCGATCCCGGGACTTAGGACCCGCCTGTCCTGCCTTGGGGAGTGGGACCTTGGCCCCTGATCGGGGCTGTCATCTGCAGAGGTTTTAGGTGTTTTCCCCCACCCGATATCGTCGGGTGAACAGCCAAAAGGGGACGGGCCCCCCACGGGAGCTCAGTCCGCCTTTTGGGATGCCCGGGACGCTTGGTTGATCCTTAAAATCGTGGCAGGTTTAGAAAAAGCCCATTTTGGGATGGGCCTTTTTAAAACCAATATCAAGACATCAATGGTTTAAAATTCCCCTACCCCTTTTGGGTAATCACTGACAAACAGCTGTTTAACAACTGTGCCATGAAAAAACCATTGAAAGGGGTTTAAGTGACCATGCGTGACCGTTTTGTTTTGACAGTGAGGACACTATTGTCCACAAAAAAGTTCAAATTACACGCAGTGTTATTGTTTAAATTTTTAAAAGGGTTTAAAAATGTTAAATTTTTTTTTCGTTTTATATATATATATATATATATATATATATATATATATATATATATATATATAATAGTTTGGATATAAATTAAAAAATTTGTCCCTAATTTGCCATAATGACCAATCAAAATTTTTTTTAATTTAAGTTTCCCCCCCATTAGAATTCCCGGAAGAGACCCACCATTGTATTTTAAAAACCCCAGGCCCTTTCCTTTAAAGACCAGGCCAAAGGGGTTTTCAGCCACCAGGTTTTGGGGCCCCCCTAACCCGCAATTCAAGCCCATGGAAGGGCCAATAGTACTATAAGCCCTCCACTGACCCCGATTCCCCCTTCCAAAAAGGGCCCGGAACCATCATCGCTATTTAAACCCGGGCCGTTTACCCCCTTTTCAAAGTTTGGAAACCCTTTTCCCATGACACCCCCTTTAGACTGAATTTCCCCTGGGTTGGATAAATTGATGTTTATTGTTTAAATTTAAATTCAAATTGGTTTTTAATTTTAAAAAACCGTGGGCGTCATCAAAAATTTTAAAAGGGTTCGTATTATAACAGTAATAATTATAATCATCAAAAACACAACTTCTTTTTCCCCCAAAATAAAACCATAAAAGGGCGTTCCCTTCCCTATTTCCCAAAATTTTTGAGTTCGGGGAAAAGTTCGCCTTAAGATCCGTTATTTGGTTTTTGTAGATTCCCCCTTTAAATTTCAAAAAACAAAAATAAAATGAAAAATGAACCTTTTTATATGGTTTTAAGATCAGTAAGAGGAAAGGTTTGTTATGGTGTAAGATCAGTAAGAAAGGGGTTTGTATATGGTGTAAGATCAGAGAAGGGTTTGTATATCCCTTTCCCAAACCCCCTTTTTGCCATATTGGCTCAATTTCCTATCCCTTTGGGAAATTTGTTCTTTTTTACGCGAAAAAAATTTTTTTGTTCCCGGGGAGCCCCTTTTGGGACGTCAACACCTGTTTTGGAAAAAGTCAAAAAGCGCCCCCAATTGACCAGTGCCCTTTATTGGCTGAAAAAGGGCGCCGTGAAAATTTGCGTGCTCGTTAGCTTTTATTGTCATGGACGCCGATCAAAATGCACAAATTTTGGGAAAAAAATCTTTCCAAAATAGTGGGTCGAAAATGTCTTCTGACGAGGCCTACCCCAGTCGGAAGATAGGAAAGGAATGGGCCCCACATCATCCCTTTATCGGAAAAAACCCAAAATACCGGTCTGGGGGGAAAACCTTCACGAGGGAAAAACACAGTAATTCGGGGGAAACTGGGGAAACTGAAGAAATTTTAAACCCAAAACCTTTCCTTTTCAACCCGTACTTCGTCCAAAGGGCCGGGGGCTGATGGTGACGGGCAAATCAATATGGGCAAACTTTTCCTGCAAAACCCCCAATCGTCAAAATGCGGACCCAACAAATGTTCCCGAAATGATGGCATTAGTGGATTATTTCTTTGATGGGGATCAACAAAAAGGGCCCCGATAAGATGCACTGGTCCCTGTCAGATGTCCTTCGAAGTCCGGGATTCCCTCATCTATGTCCCAAAGGTCCCCCGCAATCCTTTGATTCTTTCACCTAGCCAACAACAGCGCTCGGGCCCCACAGCCCTTACGACAACTGGGGAAAAATTCACCTTTTTCTCGACTTGTACTGAAACCCTTTTTTAAAAAATACATCCTGGGGGAAACCCCTCACCCCAAAAAAGGGGGATTTAAAATTTAAAGGGGCGACTGGGCTTTAAGCGGAATTTTAAAAAAGGAAAGGCCAACAAGGGGGGCTGAAATGGGTTCTTAAAAGAGTCCAACCGGGGTCGTGGCGGAAGATGTTGCAGGGTTTAACCAAGCCATCAAAAGTTCAAAACCCTCCACTATGCAAACTGCAACCATAAAAACCCTCCATCCCTTTTCATGCACCAGGCCAGGTTGTCCGGGGTCCCCTGAAAGGACTGGAACACAAGGAAAAATCTTCATGGATAATTGGTCCAAAGCCCAGTTTTTGGTCTCCGTTATCACAGCTATAGGATTTGGGGTTTGTGGAACTGTGCGCTACACCCCACAAGGGTTCCCAAAATTTTCCCGTCCCAAAAAGTTCCCAATGAAAAAAAAGAAGACCCCCCGGTTTTTTTAAAAGGGGAGGCCAACTTTGGGGCGTCTGGCAAGACACAAAGGGGTAACTCTGTTGACAAATTAAGGGGATTGAGTGTCACCACTAAAACAGATTCGTTAAAAAAAGTTTAACCCCGGGCATCCCAGATTAAAAGCCTTCCCTAGTTTTGGGTTACAAAAACATGGGAGGAACAGACCTGGTAGCACAAATTGTGCAGTGTTCTTGCATCCCACAAAAATGCCACTGTGGTTCCCGCATACCCACAAACCACCACCTTTTAATTTTGGTTTTTGGGAAAGGTCATCGGACCTTTTTCCACGTGGAAATACAACCCCCCACAGCATGCAAGCTGGGGCTTTCATTTGGGTTCCCGGTTTTTTTCCCTCAACCCCTATCCTTTGGAAAAAAATGTTGCCAGAGGAAGGTTTTTTTAAAAAATTTTAAGATCAATAAGAGGGTTTATGGGGGTAAGATCAGTTAGTTTGTTTTGGTTTTAGATGAAAATAAAATTTTTATATGGTGTAAAAAATCAGTAAAAGGGAAAGGGTTTTTATAGGGGTAAGATTTAGTAAAAGGGGTTTGTAAATGGGTAAAATCCCGTGGGGGAAGGTTTGTATATGGTGTAAGATATTTAAAAGGGAAAATTTCTAAATGGTGTAAATCAGTAAAGGAAGGTTTGTATATTTGTAAGATCAGTAAGAGGGGAAAGGGTTTTTATATGATTGATGAAGAGGAAGGTTTATGTGGTTTTTTAAGATCAAGGAAAAGGGTTTTTATATGAAAGATCAGAAAGAGGAAGGTTTGTATGGGGTAAGATCAGTAAAAGGAAGGGGTTTTAAAAGGGGTAAAATCAGTAAGAGGAAGGTTTGTTGGTTTTTACATCAGTAAAAAGGAAGGTTTGTATTAAATTTTGGGTCAGTAAAAGGAAGGTTTGTTTTGGTTTAAGATCAATAAGAAAAAGGTTTGTATTATGGTAATAAAGGGAAAATGTGTGTTGCTTTTGAAAAAGAACCAAAATTTTGGGTCAATAAATAACGGATTGTCTTAAGGATCAATTTAATTTTTCCTCCAGAACAAAAATCTAAGTATATTTTAAGATGGGTGCATTTTAAAAAATGAAAAATAAATAATTATTTTGGGAACATCATTTTGAAAATTTTTTATTAAAATTGGGTCTTATTGTAATCATTGACCAAAAGTTTCAATGTAATCCGGCCTTTTTGGTTTTTTCTTCCAGCCATCTTAGGGTTTTGGGGCCGACGAAAGGGCCCAGGATGTAGTTGATTGATTTCCCTTACCATCCTCCTATGTTAAAAAACCCCGGGAAAATAAACAAAAAAAGATGCGTAGATATCTGAAACTTTATGTATTATTATCAAAATTTAAAAAACACAGTACCCTGACAAAAATGTATACATCCTTTAATTAAAAAACAAGGGGGGGAAAACCCTCGTATATTAAAAAATTTTTGAAAAAGGGAAAACATTGTCAGATTTTAGAGGGGGGCATTCCCGCTTTTATTTATCATATCCCCCATGAAATTCCCTTTAGGTTTTAAACCCTTTTTTAAAAAGATGTAATTAACTGTATAAATAAAACCCCAAAAACCCCTTAGCTATTTTAATTTCCCCAATTCCTCAATTTGTAAGGGGTAAAAACCCCCCCTTTTTTGTCTATCCTTTGTTTTGTCCTTTTTTATGCCAGCTTTTCTTTTGGGCCCCCCTCTACCTATTGTGGTCGATAATCCCCCCTTTACCCCCGGGTTCACGGGGTAAACTGCCACTATTGGGGCCCAAAAAAATCCCCCCTTTTTTCGTCCAGCATCCAAGGGGGTGGTTAGCTCAGTTGGTGGCGCCGAGGAATTGAGAGGTCGGGTTCGGGTCCCGGGATCAGCCCAAATTTTTTTTTTTGCTCCCCCGGTTTTAATATTTCGTCGTTTCTATATAAATTACGTTGTATAACAACCCAAAAACGATTCCCCTTAATTGTTGGTCCCTTTCCCCGCCCCTTACCCGGGGTTTTTTTGCATCTGACCGGGCTTGGGTCCCCGGGTACTGGCGAATGGGTTTTCCTCTGACCTGGGGATAAAGCAATAGATAATTCCCCAAGGGACTGCCCCAACATAGGGGGGTGGTTAGCTCGGGTTTGGGGAAAAACTCGCGGGGTTTGAGGGTCGGGGTTGAGTCCGGCATCCGGCCCCCTTTTTTGCTCGCTACCCGTTTTTATATTAAAATATATATATTTTTTTTTTTGCCTACCCGTTTTTATATATATATATATATATATATATATATATATATATATATATAAATGTATCGGGGAAACCGGAAAAAGGGGTTAAAATTTCCGGTTATTTAGTTTGACAATTTACATTTTGTCCAAAAAAAGAGGAACTCCTAGCTTTTCCCTTGACAATTTTTTTGACCCATTTGTCACACATGACCGGGGCATTGTTTTTAAAAAGACAAATTTAAATCGCATTTTTTCCCAAATTTGGGTAATCAAATCCGGCAGGATAATTAGTGAAAAATGGGGTGATAAACCGATTTTCAGGGAAAGACTGGGTTTTTTTCAAGAAAATCTCTTTTAACATTGGCCTTTTTTTACCCACCCTTCAAACATGTCCCCCCCTTTCGACCCAAAGCTGACAGCGACGGAGCCCTGTCCTGCACTGCTTTGTCTCCCCCATAGCCCGGGTTATTGCGTAAACATCCACTTATTTTGAATACGGCCCCGCAACCCTCAAAAAATCACGGGGGGGAGTTAAAACCTTTTTCTTCAAATGTCCCAAAAAAAAGTCACATGGGTGAGGTCAGGTGATCTTGGGGCCATTCCACCTCATGGTTGACCCATGCCGTTCGCCAAAAAGGGTTCCCCCAGACGATCTCCCGGGGGGATAAGGGGATGTGCTGGGGCCCATCTTGGGGCCCAGGTTTTCTGTTGAAACCCCAGAACCTGTCGCTCAAAGGGGTTTTCCCGCAGGGGCGGTAAAAAGTTATCTTTAGCATCTGCAGAACATGTTCCATTGGCATTCCCGAAAAAAAAACGGTCCACCCGCTGACCACTTCCCACGGGCCCCCCCAAAAAGCCCCTTTTTTCGACCATGTTAACCTCAAAATTTTAAATTTGGGGGTGTCTTGCTGGTGCAATTTTTCAAAAACATAATGCGTATTGACCTTGCCGTTCATGGAGAAAAACAGCGTCCCGGGTTACGAGATTCCGAGAAAATTTACATTTTCTCTCGGTACGGGCTATCCCAAAATTTTGGAAACGCCAGTTTTTGGGAAAAACTCCTGGCGTTTTAAATTGATGTCGGATTTAATTCGATATGGATGCTGGTGGAGGTCCAATCTCGTATTTGTTGAATGTCGCCGAAGGGAATTTTCCCCCCCATTTCGCCTTGCGCTGGTGTCCCCGGATGCCCAAAAATTGCTGCCCTTTCTGCTGCAATGTTCCCTTTGACGCCCGGGGGCCTCCTGCCAAAATTTCCCCTTTTTGCGGGGGGCTTGGGGCCCTAATTTTTTAAACCCAAAATTGCCCAGATGGTTTTGGCTGCTGGGGCTCCCCCCTTTGGGGAAAAGTTCCCCGAAAGCATTGGGGGGTTTTCTGCCCAAAATGTGAGTTTGGTGAAATTTTGAATCACGAAAAATCGCTGTTCGGGCGTTATTGTACCATCTTTTCCAAACTGTCCTTTTAAAACCCCGGCCCCTTTTTAAAACCCAACTTGAAGAAAAAGGGTGTCAACGGGCGATTACCGCACCAATTAAAATCTTAAAAATCATCTGGGGAGTCAAGTGATGCGTCCATTTCAGACTGCCGAACTGATTACCCAAACTTGCAAAAACGATTTAATTGCCATTTTCAAAACAATGTACTCACCGTGGCAAATGGATCGATACAGGGATCAATGGAAAGCTGAGGGTTCCTCTTTTTTGGTACACCCATGTAAATTGTCAAACTAAATAACCTTGGGATATTAACGCCCCGAATTGGTAAAACCTTTTTTTTACGCCGAAAATATATATATATATATTTCCTTTTAAAAATAGTGGAACCGAGTTGTAACTCCCGAGTTTCACGCGTTATTAAAACATCAGACAACTGATATATATATATCCAAATTTCCACGTGGCTTGGGTAAATTTGGGGTTTTTGTAAATAAGGGTTTGTTAAATTAAAATTTAATATAATATTTTTCCAAATTTAAAAAATTGTTTTTATTTGTCTTATTTTTTTGTCGCCCATAAGGAGATACGTATCGTCACAAAATATTTTAGAACTTTTTGACATTGACTACTAAAGAAATTAAATCTGGTATTTTTGAATAAACCGTAGACGTCATCAGGATTTAAATGGGTTCGTTTTTAACAACTCCATTTTTGATCAATATAATTAAGTTGTCTTAAGGATCCAAAATTTAATTTTTCCAGCAACAAAAATCTAAATATATTTTTTAAAATGGTGTGCATTTTTAAAATGAAAAACAATAAATAGGGATTTTTTGGTGCAGCATCATTTTTTAATGTTACATTTATTAAATTGGTTTCATTGTAAAATTTTTGGGGATAACGTTTTTAATGTAATCCTGCCCTTTTTTTTTGTATTTTACAAAAAAGGAAAGGTTTAAGACAAAAAAGAAGGTCCCAGGGTGTAGTTGATTGGTTTTAATTTCCCTACACAAACCCTTTTTAAATAAACAGGAAAGTAAGCAAAAATAGATGCGTAGATATCTGAAACTTTTATTATTATCAAATTAAAAAAACACTGTACCCGGGATTTAAAAATGTATATTAAAAAAGGGTTTTAAAAATGCCACCCTTTTATATATTTAAAATTGTTGTAAAAAGAAAAAAATTTTTTCATATCCCCCATGAAATTAATTTTGGTTTAAAAACCCTTTGAAAAATGATATGTCAATAAAAAAATCACCTCTCATAATATCACCCGACATAGTGTAAAGGGCTTTAATTTAAAGTCTAATGGTGAATCCCCTTTCAATATAAAAATTTAAAAGTATGATCTTCCTCATAATGATATTATTATCAATGCTTAGTACACTTTCAGTATGACAATTTAAATATTTATTTGAAATCAGTATTTATAAAAGCAATATTGTGTTCAGTGCTAAGATTACAGGCATACTACAAACAGGCTGAGAATGACATTTATCTAGCGAATAAATTTGAATAATTTTAAAAAACAGTATTGCTTTTTAGTTTAAGATGTCCTGGCTACAAATGTTTAAATGTTAGTTTTCTTTATAGAGAAAAAACATTACTTTCAAACGTTTGACCAACAATAAATGATTCATCAATTATTTGGGTTTGAGACGAGTATGTGAACTGAAAAATAGCTACTAACTTTATCTTTATTACCCCAAAATGTTCAAATAGACGTAAATTTTTTTAAATTATAAATATTAATTTGTATCTACACCCTCTTCGTGATTTTACGATGTTTTTAACAGTTGTCTCATTCCAACCTTTGTCTAAATCACATTTAGCCCTTTAATCATCGTAGTCGCAACGACATTCATTGGGCACCGCCGATCTGTATTAGGAAAGAAAACTATATATTAAGCTGCTGCCATCTTGTCAGATTCCTGACTCAAGGCATTTATCATAACACTAATTCTGAGCAGTTTAAGGTGCCAGTCTATAAACCCTCAGCTTGTTTTCATGAACGTATGGAAAACAAAAAGCCTATTTTAGTATGATAAAGAACCTCAAACATCTAAAAATTTATTTCACTGTTGAGACTTTTAAGGCATAACATTTTAATTTGGGAAAGCAGGGCACCTTACAGGGCAAACTTTTAAATCTTGAATAAGTCTCACACAGTTTGGAAAAACCCTTTTCATAATCACGTTCTAGCTTTGTTGGCCAAGATGAGCTATCGCAACCTCGTTCCCAGGGCTTTTGAGCTACATTCCTCGATCACTGCTCTCTTCCCTGTAACTTGGGACGATTTCAATATCCACAAACACTTGGCCATTTAAATACGTTATGAGTCTGTACACGCTATTAAGAAGAATGTGTGCTGCAGAAGGGACTGGGACTAGGCTACAACTTTCGAATCCTATATACCACACATGTAGATATAGGCCTATGTCATAATTGCATTCTTCTCAACATAAAAAAATTTGACGTTTTTAACCTATCCTGGGGCTTTTTTACGTTCATAGACCTGGGTGGGGGGGCTCATTGGGGCCTACGTATTTTTTGTATTCTTCAACGATTTTCATGAAACTTCGTGAACATTTCGGTTTGGCACGTTCTATCGAATGAGACCATGAGGCCATCAAACATGTATTCAAAGATTCAAATTGGATGAGACAAAACTTCTGAAATTGAACGATGAAAAACAAAATTTGTTCTTTTGGATCACGTCAGCAATTGTCTAAAGTTTCTCTTCCATTTTTTACAATTGGTGACTCGCAGATAACCTCATTACATGCACGTAATTTGGGTGTATATTTGACTCGACAATGACTTTAAAACCACATCTCAACATTGTTCGCATATCATCATTCATATCAAAATAAGCCAATTGAAATACGAATAAAAGTGCTGTAACAAATTATACATGCGTTTGTCACATCACGGCTCGATAACGAATCTCTCCTTACGGTCTCCGCAGAATCAAATATCTCTTCTGCATACAAAACACAGCAGCTCGTGTTGTGACTTTGTCAGAAAAATCATGCCATATCACGCCAATCTTGAGAACTGCACT
>CM055826.1:18598884-18616160 GCA_029582265.1 Zoroaster sp. YZ-2022
TTCTTTTATCCAACAAGTGCTAGCGTTCTTGCTAATCTTGCTCATTTTCTTTAGTCATGTTTTAATTTTTTAGGATTTTTAAATATATTATTAATCTTTTCTTCTTCTTTTTGTAATTCATCTAAAAAATGTTTAGACGCGTCTTCTCCCCTGTACGTGCGGGGAAAACTACTTTCCCCATTGCTTTTTACAACGACGTACGAATAACCGCAAACTGACGCGTGTTCTTGTAGTTTTTTAGTATTGAATTGTCCATTTACTCGTCTTGAATTGGTTTAATATACTTACTCTCAAAGTCGGCGTATATTACAGAATGAACTTTCATCTTTTTATGAAAGAGTTGATGAAACTTTCAACTTGTCTTTTTACCTTTTTCAGAGTATTACGATCTTTGTTAGGTCTGCCGTTTGTTTTCCTTACACACCTCTACGTGGTTTTCTAGATACGCTCCCGTTGAGAAACCCTGTAAACATCTCAAACAAAAATGTTTGCAGTTGTGATGAGTTCGTTTGATCGTAAAAGTAATTTATTCATCTTTAATCCAAACGTAGTGAGATCTAGTTCACTTCTTTGGTGAATTAATAATAAATTTATGCGATCCAGCTCTGCCGGTTGATCGCTTAATTTGATAAACACATTATCGTTTTTGACTCACAACCAAAAACGTTTATCGCTATATGTGTTTTGTTTTTCTACTCGTTTTAACGTTTGATTAATCGGGTTGGCGCGTCAATGTTGTTAAAATTTAAACCATCATCTATTGGGTACTTGCTAACGTTCTATAAACGTGATCGCTCGCAGGAAAAAAGTGCGCTACGCAATGCCCATCCGCAAACAATCGTCGTCTTTGTTTTTACGTTGATGCACGCTTGTTTATTTATTTTAATGTAGTCACATAGTTTGATATAACTACCTCCTCTCAGAGGTTGATACTTTCCGATGATTAGATTCATTTCTTCGATACGATCTACTATCCATCCACTACCCTCGTGAGTGTATTTTTTCTAAAACTTCTTGAATTCGCGAAAGTGTCGTATCGAGGTTCTGCATTTTCGATATTGTTTAAATTCAATAAAACAACTTGATTTTGACATTATGAAAACACGATGTGGCAAAATCGTCCGTGCTGTAGCAAAGTTTTCTTTACGTAACTTAATTCGTATAAATATCATAAACTTGAACGATTTAAAATCTCGTAAGTCTTTAGTCAACGCGGCGATAATCTTTGGTTCTACAGCTCTCCAAAAAACATTTAAATCTTTTTCTTTGCTATGATTCAACGGGACCGTCATTAAATGTTTGCGTAAATTACAGCCACCGTCGATCGGTGGGTTAATTTAACGGTTTCTCTGTTGTGAAACCTTTTAATAGCGTTAATGTAGTCTTTTTTAATCAACCGCGATCTCGCTCCCGAGCCGTGTAACGGCGTTGTAATATTTTCGCGAGCTACGCGCCTTTTTAATTGAGCTAAATTTAACTCGTACAATGGTTTTTGTTTATGATTTTTTTTATATAATTTTACAGCTTTGTAATAAGAACGTTTTTTAAATCTACTCGTACCGTTTAAAATTATATGAATTTGTTTCTCTCGTGCAAACTTTTTCAATTCATCCAATGTCCATTTCGATAAATATTTATTAGCCATCTTTACTATTAAACAATATAATACCGATTCATTATGTCACTTTTTAAACTACGTTAAATCTAAAAAAAGCTTGCTATATAGGTGTTGTATTAAAAATTTTATTTTTATATATTTTTGAAAATTTATAGGGGGGATTCTATATAAGATTTCCATCAATGTACCCATCAGTTGGAAACAATGAGCGCGTAAAGCCCATCGCATCTCGTCGTTGATGTAAGCTTTTTTATTTTTTAGAGGTTGAGGAATATCGATTCCTAGATTCACCTCTTCGACACGATCTACTATCCATTCACAAAAAATCATCGTTCCATCCATCTTTATTATACAACTATATAATATTTATTCGTTATCCCACTTTTAAACTCTCTTTATCTCACTTTAAAAGTACTTTTTAAGGTACTTTTAAAGGTACTTTTTAAGGTACTTTAACGTGGTGAGATAAAGTGCCGACAGTATTATGTTAGATGAGGATGGGGACTCGTGTTTTAAGAAATATCATTCCTCTTATCAATGTATAGAAAACTAATATTTCTTGTCAATTTTACTTTTCTTACATACGATTGTAGCGCTGATAAACAAACGAGCACTTTTTACTCAAGCACGAGTTTTTTTTTTCTCTCAAGCACAAGTTTTTTAATCTCTCAAGCACAAGTTTTTTAATCTCTCAAGCACAAGTTTTTTAATCTCTCAAGCACAAGTTTTTTAATCTCTCAAGCACAAGTTTTTTAATCTCACTCTTTTGTGAGATTAAAATGTACTCGTTCGCTTTTAGCGTATTTAAAAAAAAAATCATTTTTTTTTTATAGAAAACTAAGATTTTTTTAGAAATTCTTTCTAGGAAATATCATTTTATAGACACGAGGCCCCCATCCCTCATCTAACATACTACTCATGTTGGCCTTTCCCCATTCAGAATTTATTTTTTCACAGAATCATTTGAACATTTATTTATATTTTGTATTTTAGCTCTCCAGTATGCCGAGTAATTGGAATTAGATGCAATGGCTGGCATCAGTGAGAATCAGTTCAACAGCCTAGAAAGCATCTAAAACACAAGCCCCAAGGTAACCAATAAATCTGTGGTACAATTATTGTTAATGTGTGTGTGTGTGTGTGTGTGTGTGTGTGTGTGTGGATGATTGCATTCCTCCTGACTGCCCTATGATCACTCACATGACCCCACCAACTACATTGAAGATTGTGATTTTTATTTTCAAAGCAATTCTTTTAAAACTTTATCCACAATGTTGTATTCTTTCCCAGTAAAAACAGGTCAACTCGTATGCGTGCCAACTCGTACTATTACCAACTCATACTCATTTTGGTCAACTCGACCCGTAAAAATATTTATTACTGAATATTTACTGGCATGTGTCTATAGTTCCTCATAATACTAGTAGTGCTTATGTCTTGTGTGGTGATGGATGCATTGCAGTTTACTTGATACTAGCACTTAATTTGCTCACTAAAGTAGTCCAGAAACAAATATCAGCACATTTATTGAGATAATGAAACAGTCACACATCATGGAGGAAGGAAGACGTCACGTAACTTTCCTATTCCATGTAAAACCTAACTTAAAGGCATTGTTCTGAAGGGATCATTTTTCTAAGTTGCATAAGTTTTCTGAAGTTACATCAATCCATCATCCTGATAATAACATATGAGGTCATTCTAAGTTATGTGTTTTTGTTAGCATGACCCATTATTCTTCGTCCCTCTTTGAAAACATTTAATATTGTTTTTATGATTAGTTTATATTTCAGATCATCAGGTATCCATTTGCTACTGCTACAAGCAAGGTGTGTCAGAGTTTGTGTAACTTTGTGATCCAATGGCCCAGCATTTGAAGTTTATCCATTCATCAAAGGAGTTAATGTATGATTCAAATTATTTTATATGGACTTATATCTGTGGCAGTCTTTACCCTCAAGAGAATTGATTTTAGGACCTCAAGACATATCTAGGTCTTTTTAGGAATTTCTTTAACATGTTAGAACAAAATTAGTACTGAGAATTCTTATTATATTTTTGACTGGACCCAAACATCCTCCTGTACAAATGTAGTTGATAAGCAATATCTGTTGGTGATCTAGTAAAATGTATATTGCCGACAGTGAATCCCTGGCAGTTGGGCCATATAAACATAGTAAACATAACCCCAATCTTCATTGCATGGGTGTGTCAGCCTTGGAATACCTTTTGCCAGATCACCCAATTAAAGCACTAGTATAAAGGGGCCCTTATGCACTTATTGCTGTTTGCCCTACCCTTCCCTAGTTCTTGGATTCTATAGTGCTGCAATGATAGACCAAAAGAATTTTAGAAAACAAATGTGTTGGTTCATCACCAGTGGCAGTACATGCCATCACTAAGAACTTGGGGGAGGGGGGCATTTTATTCCAAAATTACCGATTCAATGACAACCCCCTGAGATGTCACCCATTCTGAACTCATATAAATCGTACATACAGAGTGTACATTTATTTTAAATGAATTGATTCTGTTTTCTTGTCAACAAAGGATAATGGTTGGGTTCATTTACACTGAAGTCATTTCACTTGTTACATGTGTAAAAGACCATGTACACTCATTTCTAGATTGGTTACAAGTATGGGTTATAAACAGGTTAACAAAGTGGTTTCAATTGATTGTTGGGGAGGAAGTGTGTAACCACAAAGTCAAGTCATGAAACCCAACAGACAGTTAAAATAAATATGTATTTCATTGCTTTATTAGCAATTTACAAGCACCCATACAACTCTTTGATTATTTCAATGTCTAACAATTTATGTACAAAATGGCATCTGATCTTTAGGTTTTAATTCTGTAGTATGGATGCAGCTACAGACAGTTTGCCAATCATTTTGTACAACCTTGAAAATGTAAAAATCATATAGAATTTGTTTTCAAATTTTATACATTTATTTTAATTATTTGCAGTATAGGTGAAAACAAAGACAGTTTATAAACATGTCACAATAAGGAGATGCTTGATTACAGTGTCACTATATCATTATATTTTGTTATGAAAGTGAAGTATATTATAAATAAAGATTAAATTTATTTTTGTACAAGACTTAATACCAAGAGAGATAAATACCAATGTTGGCTTCATTTAAATCTAAAATTGAAAGGTTTTTCCATAAACAAAGTGAAAGGGCAACCAATTATCAGATTTGATCCAGTGGATATAATTACATTTAATTTTGTTTGAATTAGAATTATTTACTTTTTTGACAAAACTATTCTGCAGGGGGGCAGTGGAAGATGGAAACACGGATGCAAGCTTTCTTCAACTTTATCATGTAGTAGTTATAAGCTTGTTTTTCTAATGAAAGGCTAATTAGCTGAAGGAAAGGAAAGGGAAATATTATATGGTCTTCCATGCTTCATTGTCTTCAGTAACTCCCAACTCCCCCAAACAATTTAACCCACACTTCCTGCTCTTTGAATTTGCAGCCAAGTTTAACCCAGTTACTATACATGTAGTCCCCTTCTATCCTAAATCAACTTTGTGACTTTATGCTATAATAACGCTGAATAGGTTGATCTGGCTACACAACCCTGGCAAACTATTATCATATGAGTGATTTTAATGTTGATTTATCATCTAGCATGGTTTTGAAGAGCATGTGTTGGGCTAGTGTCAATATTTAAAATAAAAACATTGTGTTCCAAGTCACACTTGTTAATTTCTAATGTATTATAAATCTCAACAAAATTTCCAAGTTCAACAGCCAATATCTCAAGAACTATGACCTAGAAAAAAAAAAACACAATTGAATTCCTTACATTAATAGCATAATTCTTGTGAAATGAGTTACCATAAATGCTTGCCAATGGTCCAATTAGTGGCACACGAAGTAACGATTTTACAAATTGTAAAGGTCATATATATCTCACAACTTCAATTTGATGTATAAGTTGACAAATTTATTTATTTTTCCATAATCACGAGGAGGTCATAATTCATAAGTTCAAATTCAACACATTCTAACGCAAAATTGATATGTCTTTGAATATGAAATTGATATTATTATAAGATGATAAACCCTTGCACAATATGATATTGACATCATCGATGATAATTTGATTGAACCGGAAGTAGACTCGAACACCGTGTGTTTGTTCTAACAAACACTTAAGCTCTAGTTAGGTGTTCGAGAGCGCAGCGCGAACACCTATTGTTTTTAGGTGTTCGAACGCGCAGCGCGAACACCTATTGTTTTTGTACTGTTTTTTTTTTTTTTTTTACTTCTTAATCTCAGTGGCGACTGTCCGGCAACAAAGGCATCCTTGCAAAGCATTACAGCCTTCAAACTTAACACATGACAGAACATAACAAGCAGACGAAACCGTTTTCTGTGACGTCATGATTACGTCATCAGGTGTCGAATTACGCTAAAAAGTAAAATATTTAAAACGTTTCATATACGTTGCATGAAAGAATCAAAGTTCGTGTAGCGCCGCAAGGCTATTCGAAACGCTAGTCTGGGCTATGGGCACAACGTACACGCAAACAGCGTAGATATTGATTGTACATGTAGATACATTGTAACCAAATATCGTGTAGTACACGATATTTGGTTACATGGGCATTTCAACGCTAAAAAAGTGCGCCCTCTGTTGCTGAGTCTAGTTTAGCGGGGTCGTGCTCATTAGTATGCATGTTTATGAATTGAGCGTTAACGTTTCGGAAATGTAATTGACCGTATCGTGACCCCTGAAAAAAATTTGTGTTTCTGATCAATTCGTTTCGCATAATGTATTTATGTGATTGACTAAAATCCTTTTTAGGTTCTTTTATGTCAGCATAATCTATTTATTCTGAAAAAGGTCCTTAATAAGCTCTTTTCGAGGTCGTTGAATCGATTAACTGCCACATGTTTCAACAGTTGGGTGTATATGCAGACCTGCGGAAAACCTTCCACAAAAGCGAGTTTTTCACTATATTCACAATTTTCTTATCACCAGTGGATGTTTCATCGTTGAAAACAGACATTATTATACTACTTAATTGGAGGTAAGTTGGGCAATGACAAATTTACGAGAATCTTTGATTTAAAAATAAGCTTTAACCGGCTTCAGACATGTCAAATGTGTTGTAACGCGTTGGTTGATGCATACAGTATGCATAGTTTGATGATAGTGCAGTCAGTAATGTGTACGGTATGGGCGCCAGTGAATGGGTACTATTACTTTAAACGTTGGGACTAATTTAGCGGGTACCCTGTTTTATGTAAACAAAGTATGCCTACGTGGATTTTTCCTCCATGACTCTTTTGAAATAGTGGTAAATATAGTCTGTAACGTTAGGAGAGTGAAGCCTAGGCATGAGTACAATTAGTTGAATTAAAAAAAATGATGCTAACGTTAGACGTGTTATCAATTGGATGTAATCAGTGTAATATCTAATGTTAAGCTCTGTGAAATTAAATAATTGATTAATTAAATTTTTTTAAACAAACAAATAGTCTGAACAGTGAACAACAATGTTTAAGGCCTGAAAACATTAAAAACATGTCTACCAATGTCATGCATGTATAATACATGCAGGTACTTTATAAATTGTGTATGTCGCAATATTCTCTGACATGTCAGGTTTATGAAACAAAGGTACCCTTTAAATAATTTTTTTGACACTAATAATATTTACAACAACAATCATAACATTTAGGGAAAACTTGTAGCTTTGCATGGTGAAGAAGACAAGTAAGACTAATTGCGGTGACACCATGTGAAATACTTTGTGAGTAGTAATTAGTTCTGAAAAGAACTGGAGGTTACAACTTGACATTTCGATCAGTATGCTCTGATCGTCCTCAGGAAACTACTCAATAGAAATTTTTCAAATACTTTATTCTTGGTCCATGTACTTATAAAACCTTCCTATTATTTTTTACAGCATGTTCACTGTGACATATTATTTTCCTCATTCATTAAATTAGAACTCAGAAATTTCAAATACTTTATTCCATGTGCTTCCATAAAACTTAACTATTATTTTTACAGCATGTTGACTCCGATGTATCATGGCTCAGACTGAGTTCCAGCCAACAGTACCCCAACACGGCGTTGACACCACATCCAAATGCAGTATCGTAACTGTTCAAGTCATCAACAATCTTGGTATGGTTTAACGTCTTATGTTAACAGATCGTTTGAGAAGGGTCTTCATACTAATGATGAACATTTCATTTAGTTTTAATGGTTGTTTATTACAAAAATTAAGGTTTAGTATAATTTGTTATTATTTTTGCTATAGCAGTACTGGCATTTCAGTCCAAGAGAAGGTGTATCTGATAACCACCTTTCCAATCCATGTCAGTTAAACAACATTTATTTAAATGTAAGCCCTACTCCTATTTTCAATCTTAAATCTTTTTTAGAAAGGACAGAAACATCTTGCAACTTCAGCTATGCAGAATTGATGCTGGGTGTGATTTTCGACACAATGAAACACCAGTCGTCAGTCAATGGAATTGGTAATATGGGCCCCTTATACTTTTTATTGCTTGTTTGCCCTCCTTCCCTAGTTCTTGGATTCTATAGTGCTGCAATGATAGACCAAAGAATTTTTTTAAAAAAAACAAATGTGTTGGTTCATCACCAGTGGCGGTACATGCCATCACCAAGAACTTGGGGGAGGGCAGACATTATTCTAAATTACCGATTCCAATGACAACCCCTGAATGTCACCCATTCTGAACTGTCACTAAATCATTACATACATTTATTATAAATGCAGGTTGATTCTGTTTTCTTATCAACAAAGGATAATGGTTGGGTTCATTTACACTGAAGTCATTTCTTGTTACATGTGTAAGACCACACTCATTTCTAGATTGTTTACAATTAGGTTAAACAGGTCAACAAAGGGTTTCAATTGTGGGGAGGAAGGTGTAACCACAAAAAGTAAGTTATGAAACCCAACAGACAATTAAAATAAATATGTATTTCATTGCTTTATTAGCAATTTACAAGCATCCATACAACTCTTTGATTATTTCAATGTCTAACAATTTATGTACAAAATGGCATCTGATCTTTAGGTTGTAATTCTGTAGTATGGATGCAGCTACAGACATTTTGCCAATCATGTACAACCTTGAAAATGTAAAAATCAATGTATAATTTGTTTTCAAATTTTATACATTATTTTTTAATTATTTGCAGTATAAATTGAAAACAAAGACAGTTTATAAGCATGTCACAATAAGGAGATGCTTGATTACAGTGTCACTATCATTGTCAATTATCATTATATTTTTGTTATAAACTTAACCTGAAAGTAAAGTATATTATAAATAAAGATTACATTTATTTTGTACAAGACTTAATACCAAGAGATAAATACCAATGTTGGCTTCTTTAAATCTAAAATTGAAAGGTTATTCCATAAACAAAGTGAAAAGAGGGCAACCAATTATCAGATTTGATCCAGTGGATATATATTCTGTTTTCTTGTCAACAAAGGATCATGGTTGGGTTTATTTACACTGAAGTCATTTCACTTGTTACATGTGTAAGACCATGTACACCCATTTCTAGATTGGTTACAAGTACATGTAGGTTAAACAGGTCAACAAAGTGGTTTCAATTGATTGTGGGGGAGGGAAGTGTGTAACCACAAAAGTCAAGTCATGAAACCCAACAGACAGTTAAAATAAATATATTTCATTGCTTTATTAGCAATTTACAAGCACCCATACAACTCTTTGATTATTTCAATGTCTAACAATTTATGTACAAAATGGCATCTGATCTTTACAGACATTTTGCCAATCATGTAATATTACAACCTTGAAAGTTAAAAATCAATGTATAATTTGTTTTCAAATTTTATAAATAATTTTTTAATTATTTGCGGTATAGGTGAAAACAAAGACAGTTTATAAGCATGTCACAATAAGGAGATGCTTGATTACAGTGTCACTATCATTGTCAATTTATCATTATATTTTTGTTATAAACTTAACCTGAAAGTGAAGTATATTATAAATAATGATTAAATTAATTTTTGTACAAGACTTAATACCAAGAGATAAATACCACTGTTGCTTCATTTAAATCTAAAATTGAAAGGTTTTTCCATAAACAAAGTGAAAATGGCAACCAATTATCAGATTTGATCCAGTGGATATATATTCTGTTTTCTTGTCAACAAGGATCATGGTTGGGTTCATTTACACTGAAGTCATTTCACTTATTACATGTGTAAGACCATGTACACTCATTTCTAGATTGGTTACAAGTAGGTTAAACAGGTCATAAAGTGGTTTCAATTGATTGTGGGGGAGGAAGTGTGTAACCACAAAAGTCAAGTCATGAAACCCAACAGACAGTTAAAAATAAATATGTATTTCATTGCTTTATTAGCAATTTACAAGCACCCTACAACTCTTTGATTATTTCAATGTCTAACAATTTATGTACAAAATGGCATCTGATCTTTACAGACATTTTGCCAATCATGTACAGCCTTGAAAAGTTAAAAAATCATAATTTGTTTTCAAATTTTTATAAATAATTTTTAATTATTTGCGGTATAGGTGAAAACAAAGACAGTTTATAAGCATGTCACAATAAGGAGATGCTTGATTACAGTGTCACTATCATTGTCAATTTATCATTATATTTTGTTATAAACTTAACCTGAAAGTGAAGCATATTATAAATAAAGATTAAATTTATTTTTTGTACAGACTTAATACCAAGAGATAAATACTAATGTTGGCTTCATTTAAATCTAAAATTGAAAGGTTTTTCCATAAACAAAGTGAAAATGGCAACCAATTATCAGATTTGATCCAGTGGATATATATTCTGTTTTCTTGTCAACAAAGGATCATGGTTGGGTTCATTTACACTGAAGTCATTTCACTTATTACATGTGTGTAAGACCATGTACACTCATTTCTAGATTGGTTACAAGTAGGTTAAACAGGTCAACAAAGTGGTTTCAATTGATTGTGGGGGAGGAATTGTGTAACCACAAAGTCAAGTCATGAAACCCAACAGACAGTTAAAATAAATATGTATTTCATTGCTTTATTAGCAATTTACAAGCACCCATACAACTCTTTGATTATTTCAATGTCTAACAATTTATGTACAAAATGGCATCTGATCTTTACATACATTTTGCCAATCATGTACAGCCTTGAAAGTTAAAAATCAATGTATAATTTGTTTCAAATTTTAATTTTTTTTAAATTATTTGCGGTATAGGTGAAAACAAAGACAGTTTATAAGCATGTCACAATAAGGAGATGCTTGATTACAGTGTGTCACTAGCATTGTCAATTTATCATTATATTTTTGTTATAAACTTAACCTGAAAGGAAGTATATTATAAATAATAATTAAATTTATTTTTGTACAAGACTTAATACCAAGAGATAAATACAATGTTGGCTTCATTTAAATCTAAAATTGAAGGTTTTCCATAAACAAAGTGAAAATAGCAGCCAATTATCAGATTTGATCCAGTGGATATATTCTGTTTTCTTGTCAACAAAGGATCATGGTTGGGTTCATTTACACAAGTCATTTCACTTGTTACATGTGTAAGACCATGTACACTCATTTCTAGATTGGTTACAAGTAGGTTAAACAGGTCAACAAAGTGGTTTCAATTGATTGTGGGGGAGGGAAGTGTGTAACCACAAAAGTCAAGTCATGAAACCCAACAGACAGTTAAAATAAATATGTATTTCATTGCTTTATTAGCAATTTACAAGCACCCATACAACTCTTTGATTATTTCAATGTCTAACAATTTATGTACAAAATGGCATCTGATCTTTACAGACATTTTGCCAATCATGTGTACAGCCTTGAAAAGTTAAAAATCAATGTATAATTTGTTTTCAAATTTTATAATTTTTTTTTAAATTATTTGCGGTATAGGTGAAAACAAAGACAGTTTATAAGCATGTCACAATAAGGAGATGCTTGATTACAGTGTCACTAGCATTGTCAATTTATCATTATATTTTTGTTATAAACTTAACCTGAAAGTGAAGTATATTATAAATAATAATTAAATTTATTTTTGTACAAGACTTAATACCAAGAGATAAATACCAATGTTGGCTTCATTTAAATCTAAAATTGAAAGGTTTTTCCATAAACAAAGTGAAAATGGCAACCAATTATCAGATTTGATCCAGTGGATATATATTCTGTTTCTTGTCAACAAAGGATCATGGTTGGGTTCATTTACACAAGTCATTTCACTTGTTACATGTGTAAGACCATGTACCTCATTTCTAGATTGGTTACAAGTAGGTTAAACAGGTCAACAAGTGGTTTCAATTGATTGTGGGAGGGAAGTGTGTAACCACAAAAGTCAAGTCATGAAACCCAACAGACAGTTAAAATAAATATGTATTTCATTGCTTTATTAGCAATTTACAAGCACCCATACAACTCTTTGATTATTTCAATGTCTAATAATTTATGTACAAAATGGCATCTGATCTTTAGATTGTAATTCTGTAGTATGGATGCAGCTACAGACATTTTGCCAATCATGTGTACAACCTTGAAAATGTAAAAATCAATGTAGAATTTGTTTTCAAATGTTATACATTATTTTTTAATTATTTGCAGTATAGGTGAAAACAAAGACAGTTTATAAGCATGTCACAATAAGGACATGCTTGATTACAGATCATCACTATCATTGTCAATTTATCATTATATTTTTGTTATAAACTTAACCTGAAAGGAAGTATATTATAAATAAAGATTAAATTTATTTTTGTACAAGACTTAATACAAGAGATAAATACCAATGTTAGCTTCATTTAAATGTAAAATTGAAAGGTTTTCCATAAACAAAGTGAAAGACGACCAATTATCAGATTTGATCCAGTGGATATATTACATTTAATTTTTGTTTGAATTGGGAATTATTTACTTTTTGACAAAAACTCTTCTGCGGGGGCAGTGGAAGATGGAAAGCACGGATGCAAGCTTTCTTCCAACTTTATCATGTAGTAGTTATAAGCTTGTTTTCTAATGAAAGGCTAATTAGCTGAAGGAAGGGAAAGGGAAATATTTATATGGTCTTCCATGCCTTCAGTGCCTTCAATAACTTAAACTACCCCAAACAATTTAACCCACACTTCCTGCTTTTTGAATTTGCAGCCAAGCTTAATCCAGTAACTATACATGTAGTCCCCTTCTATCCTAAATCAACTTTGTGACTTTATGCCCATAATAACGTTGAATAGGTTGATCTGGCTACCTACAACCCTGGCAAACTATTTTCATATGAGTGATTTTTAATGTTGATTTATCATCTAGCATGGTTTTTTTGAAAAGCATGTGTTGGGCTAGTGTCAATATTTAAAATAAAAAACATTGTGTTCCAAGTCACACTTGTTAATTTCTAATTTACTGCTTAAATCTCACAACATTCCAAGTTCAACAGCCAATATCTCAAGAACTAAATGACCTATTAGAAAACAAAAAACACAATTGAATTCCTTACATTAATAGCTTGTAATTCTTGTGAAATGAGTTACCATAAATGCTTGCCAATTGTCCAATTAGTGGCACACGAAGTAACGATTTTACAAATTTTAAATGGTCATATCTCATAGCTTCAATTTAATGTATAAGTTGACAAATTTGTTATTTTTTCATAATCATGAGGAGGTCATATATGACCTTCAAACCACCTAATGTGACCTTTACTTTCTGTCCAAACAGGAAGTTCAAATTCAACACATTCTAACGCAAAATTGATATGTCTTTTGAATATGAAATTGATATTGTTATTATAAAAGATGATAAACCATTGCACAATATGATATTGACATCATCGATGATAATTTGATTGAACCGGAAGTAGACTCGAACACCGTGTGTTTGTTCTAACAAACACTTAAGCTCTAGTTTTTTTTACTTCTTTTTCTCAGTGGCGACTGTCCGGTAACAAAGGCATACTTGCTGAGCATTTACAGCCTTCAAACTTAACACATGAACAGAACATAACAAGCTGACGAAACCGTTTTCTGTGACGTCATGATTACGTCATCAGGTGTCGAATTACGATAAAAGGTTAATTATTTTTCATCAGGTGTCGAATTACGATAAAAGGTTAATTATTTAAAACGTTCGAATTACGTTGCATGAATAAATTAAACGTTGCATGAATAAATTAAATATCGTTTTGCGCCGCAAGGCAATACGAGGCGCTAGTTTACACACTTACACACGCTAACAGCGTCGATCTCGATGTACATGTAGATCATTGTGGCAAATATCGTGTACCACGATATTTGGTTACAATGAGCTACATGTACAATCAGATCATTACCGATTCCGTATATGTGTTGCCCGTGGATCGCCAATACGGTCATAAAGAGTAAGTATCTTTATGATAGGTTACTTTTTTGATAGGTTACTTTAAGTTACTTTTTGATAGGATTTCCTGTATTTATCTTCGTGTTTTTATACAAGAAAAAAACATTTTTTAAGCTGTCCATTCGTCGTTGCATTGTGCCTGTTTAACTAACAATAACAATTAACAAACGTTAGTTACTAAGTTAGGCCTACATCAATACATGAACATACTTTGGACAGTAAACAACTAACAAAATATGAACAGATGTCACCAAAATGTATTTAGAATATAAATAAGGATAGGAAAATTCAGTTAAGGTTATGGTAATTTTTAGTAGAAATTTTATGCCATATATTTTGTAATTTTTTTCTCCAAAAATCTTCAGTTTATTAATAAATTAAATAGGTAGCCTAGTGATTGTTTCAATTTTGTACCCTTCTCAGATACAAAAACTTACATAGAACAATTATTTCTCAGGAAAATGCACAAAGCCTTCATTGAGGACAATACATGTAACACTTGTAGGCTATGCTGCTCCTGAGGCCTCTCTCACTGGAGCATCTCTCACTATCACATGGAACTATAATAAGTATATGTGACTCGGCATTTCCTTTAAATATCTTTCTCTTTTGATGTGTGAGTTTCATGCGAAAATTTCTTTTAATTTATTACACATTGTCAAGAATACCAGTGTACAATTTTTGAAACAAATCAATACCATTTTCAATTTTAATGGTCCAGCTACTCCAAAATTATACACTATTTTCCCCATTCACATAAATTAGAACTTATCTGAATTTTCAAATACTTTATTCTTGGTCCATGTACTTATAACACCTTCCTATTATTTTTTTAAAAGCATGTTCACTGCAGTGTTTTAGCCAGCGAGCCGTGCAGGCCGTGTTAGCACGGCCAGTTTTAAAAAAACACGGGCTATATTTTCAAGCACGGCTTGTATTTTTAAATCGAAGCCGTGCTAAAATATTTTAGAAAATCTATTTCAGTAAAAGGGAATTTCATGTCAATTTGTGATTTTATTTTATAAGAAAACAATTTTTGTTAACTTTTTGAAGTTTTCTTTTTCTTGTGGACAATTTAAAACATAAAAAGACGTAACGCAGATAAATTTAATTTCACCAGTTTTTCAGCTCCAGTTCGATCGCGATCGTGCACGCTGACATGGAGTCTCCGATTGACTTTGTGCACGCTTGTGGTCCGACTTTAGTCTGGTACGTGTTGGTATAAAATCAACTCTGTATTTACATGTGCACAACCGAAACGGGGAACCAGTCCGTATTTCATAGACTCTGATTTAGTCTATTCAGAGAACGTCAGTTACATCATGTCGGCCCAAAAGGGGGAAAAATAACCAGACTTAGCTTCACAAAGGTAAGAGCAAAATTGTCACGTTTAACCTTACAACATGTACAATCAAAATACTTTTGGGGTACCAATGCCGGGTCGTAGGCTCTACCAAATTTGGGTTGTGTTGCTCCAACGTCAGCATACTGTTTTTGTTTAACAATGCCATGTCATGCTGATGAGAGTTTCATGAACTTGATCGGAATTGGCATCAGAATTTTGCCGTCATTCTGCCGAAATCAACTGATCAGAAAGAAAAATTACCTTGTTAAAGAACAACACCTCATAATATCATGCCCATAAATCCACTGGCAAATCTGGAAATGTAAGCATTGAAGGCCGATCTCACATGTCAAAAGCGTTATGTCAATGTGGATACCACATTGTTCAAATAAATGAAACTCGTGGTGCATGTACATACTGCATGGTCGGACTGTTTATGTTTTGTGTGTGTGTACGACTACGACGATGTGTGGGCGCGCGAGCACTGGCAACGAGTTGTGGGGACAGATAACAAAGGGACAGCAAGACCGCCGGCTGTATCTGTGGGGACATTTCATGTCCCCACAACATTTTCGGCCGTAATTTGTCCACCTAACTGTGTCTGACTAACATGTAAATGTCACCATTTGATGCCTGACTGTGTGCACGTTAGCGCGCGCTGTGATGTTATGAGGGCACTATAAATATCGCAGAGGGCTTTATACGTATACATTATGCGCCGTGGTGCAAAAAATAGTAAACTTGATCTAGTCACATAACACCTCAAAAACCAGATGTACTTCAAACAAAATGGCAAATTGAAGAAAATAAGAAAAAATACCAAGTTCATTCCATATGCACGTACATTTATTTTTTTTCTTTAAAAAATATAATTAAAAATTAGTAGTGATTTGTCAAAGAAAAAGCTTATTTGTGTGGCATATTCTCATTTACATAACTAATTGACATAGCTGTGGTTTAATACTATTAACTGGATATTAAATTACATTTTAAATAAAATACATCGAAACATAAATTTCATTTTTAAAAAATGTAACCCGCTTTTATATATAATAAACACTTGCTGGTATAAATACTAGTTTCGTGGCATACGCATTTCCAAATATATTGTGTTAACATAACAAACCTTTCTTAAAACTTTCATTAACTAATGGCTATCACTATAAAATTAGTGGACTATTGCACATTCTGTATTTTCTGCTTAACTTATTATTTTTGTTTAAAAAGGAAACAATCTAACCAGATTAGCTAATTTTACCCTGAAAACAGGTATCAGAAATGCATTAGAGACCACCAGAGGCATCTAAAAATAGCCAGAGCTTCCAGGGTCCATAAGCAGGCCCTGGACCCCTGACCGTGAGGGACTTCGCGCTCCACGCTCAGTTAATGTTAACCGCACACAAATTTTGGACTCAATAAGTTGCACTCCCACTTTTTTTTGGCACTCCCACTTTACCAAATCCTGGGCTAAAACACTGGTTCACTGTGACATATTATTTTCCTCATTCACATAAATTAGAACTTCTCTGAGAATTTCTCTTAAGCAATGACTAGACCATAAGAATGTAAAAAAAGAATAAAAAAAACACACAAATGTATTGGTTTGTCACCGAGTGGCGGGACATGCCATCACCAAGAACAGGGGAGGTAGGCACACATTTTCATGCGAGAACTGTTTCTTTAATTTATTACACGTGTGTCAAGAATAATTGTGTGCAATTTTGAAAAACAAACCAATGCCATTTTCAATTTTAATAGTCCGCTTACTCCAAAATTATACACCTTTCCCATCCACATAAAATTAGAACATCTGAATTTTCAAATACTTTATTCTTGGTCCATGTGCTTATAACACCTTCCTATTATTTTTTACAGCATACACTGTGAATTTTTTTCCTAAAA
>CM055826.1:18616660-18639160 GCA_029582265.1 Zoroaster sp. YZ-2022
CTTGTGTGTAATGGTGCCCTCACACCATAGCGTATGCTGAAACCTATGAGTTGCGTGTAAAAAATATTTGTATACGCACCAAACGCAACCCAAATCAACAATTTTGTCAATTTCTAACCTATTCAACCTATGGGTTGCGTGTGAGTTGCGTGTGGGTTGCGTGTGGGTTGCGTGTGGGTTGCGAACTGAACTTATGATCCCCCAATATCTGCGATCACCTGCGTACGAGTTGCGTGCGAGTTGCGTGTGAGTTGCGTTTGAGTTGCGTTCAAAACTTACAAGTTGCGTTGGACCTGCGTGCTAGTTGCGTGCTAGTTGCGAATATCGGTCACATGATAAAAACCTATAAAAGCGGAGCCGATTCAGTATTTTCTTCAGTACTGATTTGGTCATCGAAGAGTCACCTCGGAGGTCCACCAACAACTGACACCGATCTAGAAAAGGCCCACTATTTATACCCATTTCTCAACACGCATGTAGTACGCAACTAACACGCAACTTACACGCAACTAATAGGTTGGATACGCAGGGCATAGGTTGGGGATACGCTGGGAATACGCACAATAGGTTGGGGGTACGCTACACGCAACAGGATTGCAACAGGCACGCAACACGATCGCAACATGATCGCAACAGGTACGCAACACATTCGCAACATGTACGCTACCAAAACCTGGCCAGATACCTCAAATTTGGACCTGCGATCACCTGCGTTCATAACTTATGAGTTGCGTACCTGTTGCGATCGTGTTGCGATCGTGTTTCGTGCGTAGCTTCCCTGTTGCGTATAAATTGATCGCAGGCATTCGCAGAGAATTATTGAACATGTTCACAATTTCTGAACTTACTCTGCGTGTGTCTGCGATCACCTGCGTGCTTGTTGCGTACTTCAAACCTATAAAACCTATTAGTTGCGTGTGAGTTGCGTTCGGAACTTATGACCACTATTTTTTATTCGCAACCATACGCAACTGGTGATCGCTATGGTGTGAGGGCACCATAAAGCTTGTTTGTTGGCAGTTTGTGGTTTGTTGACGCCGTACTGTTCCTCGTCACGTGTCATCGCTTTTGAAGTTGCAGAGGTAGAACTTGTTTTCATGGCGGCATTTTGATATGAGTTCGGGTCGTTTGTTCAGGAGTATCCTCTTGTCGGCGTTTATGATGGAGAGCTTCTCTGTGAGGCAAAGGTTGCACCGTTTCGATTCACTGTTGTATGCTTGAGATCTACAGGCTACCGACCAGTTGATGGTGAATGGTTTCTTGTTCCTTTTCAATTGCCAAATGTGCTTGGAGAGTTCCGTGCTGTTCTGGTACTTCTCATGCCTGAAAGACTGTGTGTGGTTGCTGTATCTTAGCTTGAATGGAGGCGCGGTGAGACCTGTACAGATGAGAGTTGTTTGGTTTGCTTAACTTCGGCATTGTAGATGATGTTGCTGGCCTGGCACTTTCCTTGTAGAGGGCATAGGTCTTTCTTGCGGCAGTTGCAGTCCTTACGGTCCGGTCCCTTTGTCGTTCGATGAGACTTGTTTGTTGTGTGCCTTGATGATACTGGCGATGTTGGGCATGCAGCTGTAACTGATCTTGACCGTGTTCCTGTTGAATATCTTGTTCAGTTTGGAGTTCCTCGGGAAGTGCTTGCCGATGAGTTTCAGGAATATACCGCCAATGTTTGTTGTCACGTTTTTGCTGAATGGAGAGTTGAACCAGATGACGTTGCGCTGCCTGTTCCGTTTTTCCTTAGTAGGTTGGCTATCGATGTAGGTGAGGCCTTCCGTGTATCCGCTGGATCTTAGTGCGTCCTCGTAAGCTGGGGAGGCTTTCTTGAAGATGTCTTCATCGTACGAGATGCCCGATATGTGTCAGCTGATGGAGGCGGGTAGGTTCTTGATGATGTTAGGCGGGTGGTTAGACTGCTTGTGGATGTACATGGGTCGGTCGTTTGGTTTCCGGAAGGGGTAGTGCTTGCCGTTGCTCAGATTGAAGGTGATGTCGAGAAAGTTCGTGATCTTTAGGTTACCGTCGATTGTGATGCTTAGACCGAGTTCCTTGAATAACTTTGTTATGTCCTTCCTGATTCGGTCGGCTCTGCTGCCGGTGATGTTTTTGAAGACTGCCAAGCCGTCGTCCCTGTAGAGTCCAATTCCTTCTTTCCCATGCCGTTTTGATAAGGTGTCCAGGATGTAGAGGCCTACCAACTCGCATACCTCAGCCCCGTCGTAGCTGCCCATTTTTACGTCGAAGAGGTCATTGTTGCCTTTTTTCCTCCATGGCGTGCCTTTGTCGAATAGTAGAGACTTCCTGGCGTGCATGATGATCTTGGTGTCTTGTTGGGAGATGTGAGCGTGTTTTTTAGCGAAGGCTATGGCTTTTCTCAGCAGGCTTTCCAATATGGAGGGGTAGAAATCAACAATGTCAAAACTGATGAATGTGTGCTTGTCCTTTTCCTTGATGTTCTTGAACCACTCTATCACTGACGTCGAGTTCCTCCACTGGTTGACCGCTATGGCAGCTCTTACGGCGTTGTTGATTCTGTCCAAGATTTGTTTGCTGACAATTCCTGTTTCGCTCTTTGCGGGGTTGATGAGTCGGCACGGTAGGTTGTTTTCGAAGTTGTCCTTGTGGTCTTTGAGGGTTATGAATGCTTGTTTCATTGCCATGGTCTCCATTCGGTCGTCTATTTCGAGTTCTGCAGCGATGGTTTGTGCCTCGGCGTTGATGCTGTTAAAGTCGTCATGTTTGTGGTTTTGTAGTTCTTGGTGATGTTTCTCTGAGCAGCTTTTCATACAGGGTGCGGTCGGTCTCGTACAGGTTTATTGTCTTGTCAGCGGGGATAAGCATCTTCGTGGAGCTCTTGATCTTGTTGACATCCTTTCTGAGCGTGTCTTGAAACTGATCGGTGACTTCCTTTGTTCTTACGTTCTCAATCATTTTCAGCATGTCGTCTTCAAACGGTTTCAGCTCATCAATTTGCGGTGGGCACTTTCTGCTCCGGAACCCAAACTTATGGTCGTTCTGTGTGTCGTCGTTGGAATCGTCACTATCGTCGTCCTCGTCTTTAGCTTTTAGGAAGAAGAAGGCTTTCCATCTCATGCGTTTGATGACACTTTCAACTTTTTCAATGAGTCTCTTCTTGTACGTGCTTGTAGGCGGTATAGGGATGTTTTTCATGGAGTAATTGAAGTTGACTTGGTTAGGCTGTTCCATTTTCGTCGTCCTTATACAGATAGGCGAGAGTGCTCAACTGGTAACAGGAGCGATGTATGCTTAAATGTAGCGGTCTATCTTGAAGTAGAGTGCTCAATGCCACATAGACAGAGCGTAATATACCTGTAGTAAAACTAGTGGAACGCTGGTAGTTGTAACTCCGAGTTTCACGCGTTATGCGATTATCAGACAACTGATAGTCACCAAGTGATTACTTCTATATATATATAGGCCTACACGCGCACGTACAGGTTACTCGCTCAATGATGCGTGGTAATTACCTATTGTTTGCGGGCCTTGTGTGTAAGCTTGTTTGTTGGCAGTTTGTGGTTTGTTGACGCCGTACTGTTCCTCGTCACGTGTCATCGCTTTTGAAGTTGCAGAGGTAGAACTTGTTTTCATGGCGGCATTTTGATATGAGTTCGGGTCGTTTGTTCAGGAGTATCCTCTTGTCGGCGTTTATGATGGAGAGCTTCTCTGTGAGGCAAAGGTTGCACCGTTTCGATTCACTGTTGTATGCTTGAGATCTACAGGCTACCGACCAGTTGATGGTGGATGGTTTCTTGTTCCTTTTCAATTGCCAAATGTGCTTGGAGAGTTCCGTGCTGTTCTGGTACTTCTCATGCCTGAAAGACTGTGTGTGGTTGCCGTATCTTAGCTTGAATGGAGGCGCGGTGAGACCTATGTACAGATGAGAGTTGTTTGGTTGCTTAACTTCGGCATTGTAGATGATGTTGCTGGCCTGGCACTTTCCTTGTAGAGGGCATAGGTCTTTCTTGCGGCAGTTGCAGTCCTTACGGTCGGTCCCTTTGTCGTTCGATGAGACTTGTTTGTTGTGTGCCTTGATGATACTGGCGATGTTGGGCATGCAGCTGTAACTGATCTTGACCGTGTTCCTGTTGAATATCTTGTTCAGTTTGGAGTTCCTCGGGAAGTGCTTGCCGATGAGTTTCAGGAATATACCGTCTATGTTTGTTGTCACGTTTTTGCTGAATGGAGGGTTGAACCAGATGACGTTGCGCTGCCTGTTCCGTTTTTCCTTAGTAGGTTGGCTATCGATGTAGGTGAGGCCTTCCGTGTATCCGCTGGATCTTAGTGCGTCCTCGTAAGCTGGGGAGGCTTTCTTGAAGATGTCTTCATCGTGCGAGATGCCCGATATGCGTCGGCTGATGGAGGCGGGTAGGTTCTTGATGATGTTAGGCGGGTGGTTAGACTGCTTGTGGATGTACATGGGTCGGTCGTTTGGTTTCCGGAAGGGGTAGTGCTTGCCGTTGCTCAGATTGAAGGTGATGTCGAGAAAGTTCGTGATCTTTAGGTTACCGTCGATTGTGATGCTTAGGCCGAGTTCCTTGAATAACTTTGTTATGTCCTTCCCGTTAATTGTGTGATCCCCGCTACTGCCGTTACCCGGGTTGTTTCCATCTGTCCGGGGCTTGATCCCTGGCTACTCGGCAGATATGGTTTGGCCTCTGACCTGGCCCCATAGAGCAATAGATAATTGGCATAAGTGGACCGCCCACCAACATAGGGGCTGGTTAGCTCAGTTGGTAGAGCGCTCGTACGGTAATCGAGAGGTCGCGGGTTCGAGTCCGGCATCAGCCAATTTTTCTTTGCTCGCTACCCGTTTATAATATTTCAGGTCAGTTTCTCCATATAAATCTACTTTGTGTACAACCACATAAAAGGCTTGTGTCCCGTTAATTGTGTGATCCCCGCTACTGCCGTTACCCGGGTTGTTTGCATCTGACCGGGGCTTGATCCCTGGCTACTCGGCAGATATGGTTTGGCCTCTGACCTGGCCCCATAGAGCAATAGATAATTGGCATAAGTGGACCGCCCACCAACATAGGGGCTGGTTAGCTCAGTTGGTAGAGCGCTCGTACGGTAAATCGAGAGGTCGCGGGTTCGAGTCCGGCATCAGCCAATTTTTCTTTGCTCGCTACCCGTTTATAATATTTGAGGTCAGTTTCTCCATATAAATCTACTTTGTGTACAACCACATAAAAGGCTTGTGTCCTGTTAATTGTGTGATCCCCGCTACTGCCGTTAGCCGGGTTGTTTGCATATGTCCGGGGCTTGATCCCTGGCTACTCGGCAGATATGGTTTGGCCTCTGACCTGGCCCCATAGAGCAATAGATAATTGGCATAAGTGGACCGCCCACCAACATAGGGCATGGTTAGCTCAGTTGGTAGAGCGCTCGTACGGTAATCGAGAGGTCGCGGGTTCGAGTCCGGCATCAGCCAATTTTTCTTTGCTCGCTACCCGTTTATTTATATTTATATATATATATATATATATATATATATATATATATGTATATGTATATGTATATGTATATATATATATATATATATATATATATATATATATATATTAGCGTTAATGACACCTTCGGGAGACATTTCGTGGTTAGAGAAGTACATTGGGAAGACACTTACATTAAGGAGACAATTTTGTGTCTCCTTAATGTTTTCACCCGCCGTAGCTCCGAGTCTAAGTACAGAGGAATACATTACGCACTGCTATTGGTTGAGGGGCCTGTAAGGTTGTGGACATTTCCATACGACCGTGGGGGTTTTCATGTCTGAGTAAAGGGAGGGTCGATTTTGGGTGGGTATACTACTCGCAGATAGAGAAGTAACTTATGGAGACATTCAGTTTTTGCCCGATTATAAAAACTCTGTATATATATACTTTCATTAGATTGTATCATATGTGATAATGAAGTAATTTGGAATCGAATTTCATTAATTTGGAAAAATATACGTGTATTTCTAAATATATACAACAGATTATTAAAAAAGCACCCCTATTTGTAAGGATGCCTTAGATTAAGTCTAGCCCCGACCGCGCGTCTTCACGTTCGTACGTAGCACGACCCGGTACCAGACTACACGCAGCGCTGCATGCATATATGGATATTCTGCTATATGTACGCGTACTAGTACCGCTAGCAGGCACCACCGGACCGTGCGCGGATTGACTGAAAAAAACTTTGAAAGTTAAGGACACTTCAGTATTTTTAATTCGGAAAAAAAATTCTTTCTTTGCTGCTCCAAAATGACACTTACGACCTCTGAAAATCTTTTAATTTTACTATACACGATTGTTATTTACAATAAAGAATCAAGCAATATTTTGCAGTTATATACGGAGCCCCTAAGGGGACAGGTACAGAAAAAATTGGGAAGGTAACAAAAAAAAGGGAAATGTATTTCGTTCCTTCGAATTAATATTTCGTTCCCTCGAAATAACATTTCGTGGGAATGAAATAAATTATTTCGAGGGAACGAAATGAATTATTTCGTTCCCACGAAATCATTTCGTTCCCTCGAAATCATTTCGTTCCCTCGAAATATTAATCGAAACAACATTTCGTTCCCTCGAAACAACATTTCGTTCCCTCGAAACAACATTTCGTGGGAATGAAATAAATTATTTCGAGGGAATGAAATAAATTATTTCGAGGGAATGAAATAAATTATTTCGAGGGAACGAAATAAATTATTTCGAGGGAACGAAATAAATTATTTTGATGGAACGAAATAAATTATTTCGAGGGAACGAAATCATTTCGTTCCCTCGAAACAACATTTCGTTCCCTCGAAACAACATTTCGTGGAAATGAAATAAATTATTTCGAGGGAATGAAATAAATTATTTCGAGGGAATGAAATAAATTATTTCGTTCCCTCGAAATAATTTATTTCATTCCCACGAAATGTTATTTCGAGGGAACGAAATGTTATTTCGAGGGAATGAAATACATTTCCCATTTTTTTTACCTTCCCGATTTTTTTTACCTGTCCCCTTAGGGCTCCGTAGTTATATCATTAAAACAAATCATAAGAATCAAAGATCACATTGTATACAAAGATTTATGACAGGGCGATTACAATTTATAAATTGATAAATCCAGAATTGTGCTAGACACAGAACATCAGTATGATCTCAATTAAGCGATCTCAATACACTACTGATTTTGACTTGGTGATATCAAGGGGGAAATGGGGGGGGGGGGGGGGGGAGAGAAGGAAAGAAACTCATACAGGAAACCACATGTAGTGTACTTGTCTAATGGCTTTTTGCATGCCTTGCCCACGACATGGAGCACAGTACATGTGGGTACAATAATACTACATGTGGTGGTTAGCTTCCTATCTTTGTTCACTGAGGTGTAAGACCAGTCAGGCAATTAACAATGATGTTTGCACTTCATTAGATATGCAGCAAAAGTAGGGATTAAGAAACTAAAGTGTCTTATAGTACAATGTAGTTACATTGAACCATGGAGTAATGTACAGCTCCAATTGTAATTCGGGTGATGTAAATAATAAGACAACTGTGGCATAAAATTACTAAGATGAAAAATGGAATTTAAACTTTGATAAAACATTTAAAAACTTGGCTGGAACCATGGCATAAGCATTGTTGATGGATTAAATAACAAACCACATGTCGTGTACAAGTCTAATGGCTTTTTACATGCCTTGCCCACGACACTAGTACCATAGAGCTACTATGCTAGTACAAAGTACATGTGGGTACAATAAAACTAGTGGTTAGCTTCCTATCTTTGTTCACTTGAGGTGTCAGACCAGGCAACAATGATGTTTGCACTTCATTAGATATGCAGCAAAAGTAGGGATTAAGAAACTAAAGTGTCTTATAGTACAATGTAGTTACATTTAACCATGGAGTAATGTATAGCTCCAAAGAACTTTGGGAAACTACCAATTCAGAAAAGATTAATTGGTACATGATGTTACATTATGTGCAAGTCCAAACATTCATCTTAGAAAAAAAGATCCCTAGAGAAAAATGGTTATGTGTATTCATTGCAACATTGGGCAGTTTTTCTCTGTAGTTTTGTTCAAACTGACTACATACATTTTGTATTTATGTGCTGTTGTGGCAATGTACATGTACATGTAGGTGGTTTTGTAAATGTATTGTTGCAAAGTTCCATGTACTTGACGTAAGGTGTCACGACATCCTCTCCAACCAGATGGGGAAAAATGGACCTTCATGGAAAATTTCTAATTTTATGGACAAAAGTGAGTTTTAGACTTATTTGTCTCATTGCCAAAACACAAACTCAGTTTTTGCTTTTTGGACCTAAATGAGAACCGACGCATAAAATTGCACGAAACTTGACGTAAGATGTCGCGACAACCTCTCCAACCAGATGGGGGAAGAAAATGGACCTTCATGGAAAATTTCAAATTTTATGAACAAAAGTGAGTTTTTAGACTTAAATTTGTCTCATTGCCAAAACACAAAATCAAATTTGTTGCTTTCTTGGCCTAAAATAAGAACCGACGCATAAAATTGCACGAAACTTGACGTAAGATGTCGCGACAACCTCTCCAACCAGATGGGGAAGAAAATGGACCTTCATGGAAAATTTCTAATTTTATGGACAAAAGTTATGTTTTTAGACTTACTTGTCTCATTGCCAAAACGTAATTATTTTTTTTGCTTTATTGGCCTAAAATGAGAACTGACGCATAAAATTGCACGACACTTGACGTAAGATGTCGCGACAACCTCTCCAACCAGATGGGGGAAGAAAATGGACCTTCATGGAAAATTTCAAATTTTATGGACAAAAGTGAGTTTTTAGACTTACTTGTCTCATTGCCGCAAAACACAAACTCAAATGTTTTGCTTTCTTGGCCTAAAATGAGAACCGACGCATAAAATTGCACGAAACTTGACGTAAGATGTCGCGACAACCTCTCCAACCAGATGGGGGAAGAAAATGGACCTTCATGGAAAATTTCTAATTTTATGGACAAAAGTGATGTTTTTAGACTTACTTGTCTCATTGCCAAAACACAAAGTATTTGTTTTTGCTTTCTTGGCCTAAAATGAGAACCGACTCATAAAATTGCACGAAACTTGACGTAAGATGTCGCGACAACCTCTCCAACCAGATGGGGAAGAAAATGGACCTTCATAGAAAATTTCTAATTTTATGGACAAAAGTGATGTTTTTAGACTTACTTGTCTCATTGCCAAAACATAATTTTTTTTTTTGCTTTCTTGGCCTAAAATGAGAACCGACGCATAAAATTGCACGAAACTTGACGTAAGATGTCGCGACAACCTCTCCAACCAGATGGGGGAAGAAAATGGACCTTCATGGAAAATGTCTAATTTTATGGACAAAAGTGAGTTTTTAGACTTGTCTCAATGCCAAAACACAAACTCAAATTTTTTGCTTTCTTGGCCTAAAATGAGAACCGACGCATAAAATTGCACGAAACTTGACGTAAGATGTCGCGACAACCTCTCCAACCAGATGGGGGAAGAAAATGGACCTTCATGGAAAATTTCCAATTTTATGGACAAAAGTGAGTTTTTAGACTTTACGCGTCTCATTGCCAAAACACAAAGTCAAATTATTTTATTTTTTCCAAAAATTTATTTTATGTCGGTAAACGTCTCGAAAATACACTTTGAAAAAGAAGTTTTCTACACATATTTGTTGCACATACTTTTTCCATTAAGATTATACTTGTGCAAAATGAAACTTTTCAAACAGCACTTTGCTAGAATCACACTGTAGAGCGGCGACTTGACCGCCGAATGCACGTACCGGTACCGGTGATGTGCCGATGCATGCCCGTGCCGGCCAAGCTCGCACACCGCATGGAGAAAGCCCAATACACGCATAATTATGTACGCACGTACATGTACATAGATGTACAATGCATGTGGAGTTTCCGTGGTGAAAATGGATGGCCAAAAGTTCTGCCGTAAATAAAAAGTGGATTTCGCCGTCAAATTAATTTCTCTTAAACAAACGGCCACGAAGAAATCGACCGAGGGTATATAGCAGACAACTTGCCGTGAAATGGTATGAAATGGTCGTGTAAAAAATATTTCACATTTTGGGCAAACTGCAATTTCACGGTTTTGGACTTTATCGATCGTGTTGCGATTTTTTTCAGAACTAAGCCCGAGGCAAAGAGATAGTATCGTGGCAGGCGTGGACCTATTATCAAAGATTAAATGGAATGTTTAAAATAAACGTTTGTATACATGTATATCGTTATTTGTGTAAATATTTGTATTCTGTTGAATGAGAATAGAAAGAAATGTAATAAATAAATAAATGCCAGCCATGCTTGAATCCAGAAGCTTGTTTACACAATAGACAATAATCTGCTTAGAACCTTTTTGTTGAACTTTGGAGACTGGCAGGTTGCACCATTAAGTTAATTGCTTGAGTGGCATAGGTGAGGGTCAGGTTAAATCCACTGACACCCCCTGATTGCAGTGACATAACTTGGTTCCAGTTTGCAGGGAGAGGGGATTGTTTTCTAGGGGGACCACAGAAAGGTAATTTAATTGTAGTTATGCCAGGGCCCAATTGTAACAAAAATATCGCTAAGAAATCACAAGTAACCTGAAATACGGACACTTCTGGAAAAAGCTACTAGCCGCAATGGGTTAGGATACACTACCGGTATCTAATTGTTAAAAGTGACTTGTCTTAAGGCATTGTAAGATAAACTGAACTACACTAGTTCCCAACCAACTAACCAACCTGTTATTACAAGTTAATTTGTAAAGTCCCATGGATCTTGTTATAAAGGTGTTTGTACAATATAGTACAGGTGTTATGGGTTAAAGGTGTTCGACTGTATATTATATATTTTTTCCTAAATAAGGGCGCCATTGGGAGACATTTTGGAGTAAGAGATGTACACTAAGGAGACACTGTATATTATTTCCTAAATAAGGGTACCATTGGGAGACATTTTGGAGTAAGAGATGTACACTAAGGAGACACTATATATTATATATATATATGTATATATGTTCCTAAATAAGGGTACCATTGGGAGACATTTTGGAGTAAGAGATGTACACTAAGGAGACACTATATATTATATATATATATGTATATATTTTCCTAAATAAGGGTACCATTGGGAGACATTTTGGAGTAAGAGAAGCACACTAAGGAGAGACTACTATATTATATATTTTTCCTAAATAAGGGTACCATTGGGAGACATTTTGGAGTAAGAGATGTACACTAAGGAGACACTATATATTATATATTTTTCCTAAATAAGGGTACCATTGGGAGACATTTTGGAGTAAGAGCTGTACACTAAGGAGACACTATATATTATACATTTCTTTCTAAATAAGGGTACCATTGGATACATTGTGGTGTAAGATTATGTACACTAAGGCGACACTATTATTTCAAATGTTTTAATACAGCTTACATAATCTACCATTAGCTTACGGAAATGGGTACAAGTGATTACCAACATTTCCTGATCGAGGTTTTGTCTGAGTTAAATGGTCCACAACAGCAATCACATTACATTGTGTGAAATAAATGTAGGCCCTTATTATGTACTTGGAAAATTTGATCATTACAGAAACTTAATATGGATAATTAATGTCATTTTTAAAATTACATTACGACATAGCTACGTCAACTTAGGTGTAATTGTTTTGTGTGATTGTTTTAATTAGTTCCCTCATTGTATATGTCGGCTGAATTTCGAATGTATATATTGGATTGCTTATAAGTGATGCATGCAGTAGACAGCTATGCCTTCCAGGGGGATGCGTCTCCCAAAAGTACTTCTCTTACACGTGTGTCTCCCAACGGTACCACTTGAAGTAAAATTACCTAAAGGAGACAAAAATAACTGCGGAAAAGCAATATATCCAAACAGGCTTCCCCTATTCCAGTAAGTGTGATACACATTAATAAAGGTCCTTTTCGTCAATATTTTGGATGGTGAAAGTAACAACTGTAATATTTATTTTTCATGATATCTGGCAAAAACTGAAATGTCTCCCAAAGGTGCAATTTTTTCTGGTGTCTCCCAAAGGTGAAATCTAGTGGTATATATATATATATTTATATATATATATTTTTTTCTTTATTTTATTTTATTGCATTTTACACTGGCAATCAGATTACATCAATTAAACTACAAATACACAAAAATTCATTTTAAACAAAGCCAGTGAGTGGTAAGATAGAACAGGTGACCAGCACCTCTACAATGAGAGCGTACTATTGTAATTATTTTAATTATAATTATTATTGTTATTGTCATTGTTATAATAATTGTTATTGTTATTATAATTATTGTAAATAATATATAACATATAACATATGCAATATGCAATATATAATATATAACATATAACATATGTTATATGTAACGTGTAACGTGTAACGTGTAACATGTAACATGTAACATGTAATATGTAATATATAATCATGTTAATTTGCGTAAGGCTTTAATTTCAGGTGGTCTAGTGTCGGCGAGGCTTCCGAACTATTCAATCACTAGTACAGTGCACGTTCTTGTTATTAACCGTATATAAGACCATCGACCACACCTATCTACACAAGCCCATATTAAATATCCAAAATTGGTACCTGTACTAACTTCTTATCAGGCTAGCTTTCGATTATTATATTTAAACTATTAATTTTGTAATCAGGTACCTTCCCATTAAGCAAACAATAACGCTGAAATGATGATTTATTAACACAGAAATATACATATTTAACCTATGCTCAGGTGAAGCTTTTTAATCATGCTAGCTTTCGATTATTATATTCATAATACTAATTTTGTAATCAGGTAATTAACAGTGTTGTACCTTCCCATTAAGCAAACAATAACGGAGAAATGAGGATTTATTAACACAGAAATATACATATTTAACCTATGTTCAGGTGAAGCTTTCCCTGTATGATCACACCGGGGTCAAAGTTGAGTTGATATTCAGTGGAGTAGAGTCAGACATCTCAAGCTGGTTCGATAAGGAGCGCCTTTTGTCATCTCCCTGGAATGACCTCAATTCGGCAACGACTACTAATTACTTTTCTGTTGTTGGTGACGCTCAAAAGTAAATATAAACTAGACGGCAGTGTTTGTGATATTACAAACACATAGGTGTTCGAGTTTTGTCAGGGCAGTGATGATGACGTCAGAATGTTTTTTAAAGAAACTTTGCATTATTATTTTTTTAATATTATACTTTGACTTCCGGTTTAGACATGAAGTAAAGGTCAAATTGGGGTCATGTTTTTGTAAATATTTTTGACAGTTAAAAGTCTGTACAATAGTGCAAAACTGTGAATTTACCTCTTGTGGTTGTTGAGATATGATTTTTTAAAATATTAAACTTTGACTTCCGGTATGGACAGGAAGTAAGGTCAAATTGGGGTCACCTTTGTGTAAATATTTTTCGACAATTAACAATCTATACAATGGTACAAAAATTGTGAATTTACCTCTTGTGGTTGTTGAGATATAATTTTTTTAAATATTAAACTTTGACTTCCAGTTTGGACAGGAAGTAAGGTCAAATTGGAGTCACTTTTTTGTAAATATTTTTTGACAATTAACAATCTGTACAATGGTGCAAACAATGTCAATTACCTCTTGTGGTTGTTGAGATATGATTTTTTTAAATATTAAATTTTGACTTCCGGTTTGGACAGGAAGTAAAGGTCAAATTGGGGTGACCTTTGTGTAAATATTTGTTGACAATTAACAATCTGTACAATGGTACAAAAATTGTGAATTTACCTCTTGTGGTTGTTGAGATATAATTTTTTTAAATATTAAACTTTGACTTCCAGTTTGGACAGGAAGTAAGGTCAAATTGGGGTCACCTTTTTGTAAATATTTTTTGACAATTAACAATCTGTACAATGGTGCAAAAAATGTCAATTACCTCTTGTGGTTGTTGAGATATGATATTTTTAAATATTAAAATTTGACTTCCGGTTTGGACAGGAAGTAACGTCAAATTGGGGTCACTCACAACTCGTGTTTCATCTACTTGTTAAGTTCTAAGTACATGCCAAGTTTCAAGTTCATGTGAAGTTTGCAAGTATGTGTTTGTTACCGGACAGTCGCGGGGGAGAAGAAGAAGAAGAAGTAAAACTAGAGATTCGAGTTTGTCTTGACACAAACTCTAGGTGTTCGGGAGATGTAAAGGTCAAATTGGGGTCACTTTTTTGTAAATATTTTTTGACAATTAACGATCAGTACAATGGTTCAAAAATTGTGAATTTACTTCTTGTGGTTGTTGAGATATGATTTTTGTTAAATATTAAACTTTGACTTCCGGTTTGGACAGGAAGTAAGGTCAAATTGGGGTCACCTTTTTGTAAATATTTTTGACAATTAACGATCTGTAGAATGGTACAAAAATTGTGAATTTACCTCTTGTGGTTGTTGAGATATGATTTTTTAAAATATTAAATTTTGACTTCCGGTTTGGACAGGAAGTAAAGGTCAAATTCGGGTGACCTTTGTGTAAATATTTGTTGACAATTAACAATCTGTACAATGGTACAAAAATTGTGAATTTACCTCTTTTTGTGGTTGTTGAGATATAATTTTTTTAAATATTAAACTTTGACTTCCAGTTTGGACAGGAAGTAAGGTCAGATTGGGGTCACCTTTTTGTAAATATTTTTTGACAATTAACAATCTGTACAATGGTGCAAAAAATGTCAATTACCTCTTGTGGTTGTTGAGATATGATTTTTTTTAATATTAAAATTTGACTACCGGTTTGGACAGGAAGTAAGGTCAAATCGAGGTCACTCACAACTCGTGTTTCATCTACTTGTTAAGTTCTAAGTACATGCCAAGTTTCAAGTTCATGTGAAGTTTGCAAGTATGTGTTTGTTACCGGACAGTTATTGGGGAGAAGAAGAAGAAGGAAAAAAAATAAACGTACAAAAACACTAGGTGTTTCGGGCACATGCCCGAACACCTAAAAAACCGAACAAAAACAATAGGTGTTTCGGGCACATACCCGAACACCTAACTAGAGCTTAAGTGTTTGTTAGAACAAACACACGGTGTTCGAGTCAACTTCCAGTTCAATCAAATTATCAACGATGATGTCAATATCATACTGTGCAAGGGTTTATCATATATCAATTTCATATTCAAAAGACATATAAATTTTGCGTTAGAATGTGTTGAATTTGAACTTCCTGTTTGGACAGGAAGTAAATGTCACATTAGATGGTTTGAAGGTCATATATGATCTCCTCATGATTATGAAAAAATAACAAATTTGTCAACTTATACATCAAATTGAAGCTATGAGATATGACCTTTTAAAATTGGTAAAATCGTTACTTCGTGTGCCACTAATTGGACCATTGGCAAAGCATTTATGGTAACTCATTTCACAAGAATTACAAACTATTAATGTAAGGAATTCAATTTGTGTTTTTTGTTTTCTAATAGGTCATTTAGTTCTTGAGGTATTGGCTGTTGAACTTGGAAAAGTTGTGAGATTTAAGCAATAAATTAGAAATTATCAAGTGTGACTTGGAACACAATGTTTTTTTAATTTTAAATATTGACACTAGCCCAACACATGCTTTTCAAAAACCAAGCTAGATGATAAATAAACATTAAAAATCACTCATATGAAAATAGTTTTCTAGGGTTGTAGGTAGCCAGATCAACCTATTCAGCGTTATTATGGGCATAAAGTCACAAAATTGACTTAGGGTAGAAGGGGACTACATGTATAGTAACTGGATTAAACTTGGCTGCAAATTCAAATAGCAGGAAGTGTGGGTTAAATTTTTTGGGGGAGTTGGTGGTTACTGAAGACACTGAAGCATGGAAGGCGATATAAATATTTCCCCTTTCCTTTCCTTCAGCTAATTAGCCTTATACCTACTACATGATAAAGTTTGAAGAAAGCTTGCATCCGTGCTTTCCATCTTCCCCTGCCACCCGCAGAAGAGTTGTCAAAAAGTAAATAATTCCCAATTCAAACAAAATTAAATGTAATTATATCCACTGGATCAAATCTGATAATTGCTTGCCCTTTTCACTTTGTTTATGGAAAACCTTTCAATTTTAGATTTAAATGAAGCCAACATTGGTATTTATCTCTTGGTATTAAGTCTTGTACAAAAATAAATGTAATCTTTATTTATAATATACTTCACTTTCAGGTTAAGTTCATAACAAAAATATAATGATAAATTGACAATGATAGTGACACTGTAATCAAGCATCTCCTTATTGTGACATGCTTATAAACTGTCTTTGTTTTCACCTATACTGCAAATAATTTAAAAATAATTTATAAAATTTGAAAACAAATTCTACATTGATTTTTACATTTTCAAGGTTGTACACATAATTGGTAAAATGTCTGTAGCTGCATCCATACTACAGAATTACAACCAAAAGATCAGATGCCATTTTGTACATAAATTTTTAGGCATTGAAATAATCAAAGAGTTGTATGGGTGCTTGTAAATTGCTAATAAAACAATGAAATACATATTTATTTTAACTGTCTGTTGGGTTTCATGACTTGACTTTTGTGGTTACACACTTCCCTCCCCCCACAATCAATTGAAACCACTTTGTTGACCTGTTTAACCTACTTGTAACCAATCTAGAAATGAGTGTGCATGGTCTTACACATGTAACAAGTGAAATGACTTCAGTGTAAATGAACCCAACCATGATCCTTTGTTGACAAGAAAACTGAATCAATCTGCATTTCTAATAAATGTACGCTCTGTATGTACGATTTCGTGACAGTTCAGAATGGGTGACATTCAGGGGTTGTCATTGGAATCGGTAATTTTGGAATAAAATGCCTGCCCCCTCCCCCAAGTTCTTGGTGATGGCATGTACTGCCACTGGTGATGAACCAACACATTTATTTTCTAAAATTCTTCGGTCTATCATTGCAGCACTATATAATCCAAGAACTAGGGAAGGGGAGGGGCAAACAAGCAATACAAGTATAAGGGGACCAAATTACCAATTCCATTGACTCAGATTTGTATCTGAGAAGGGTAAACAATTAAGGAAAAGTGCAGTAAACAATCACTATGCTACTTATTTAATTTGTGCACAAACTGACGATTTTTGGAGAAAACAATAAATTACAAAATATGGCATAACATTTCTACTGAAAAATTGCCATAACCTTAACAACTGAATTTTCCTATCCTTATTTATATTCTAAATACATTTTGGTGACATCTGTTCATATTTTGTTAGAAAAGTGGCGAGTTGTTTACTGTCCAAAGTATGTTCACGTAACTAACGTTAGTTAAACAGTCACAATGCAACGACGAATGGCCAGCCAACCAACGGTTAAAAAATGGCTTTTCTTGTATAAAAACACGAAGATAAATACAGGAAATCCTCTTAAAAAGTAACTTCAAGATACCTACCCTTTATGACTGTGTTGGCGATCCATTTTTACACGAAATCCAAGACCTATTGGGTCAAAACTCCTTCAAAAAGACACAATTTCGTAGAAAGAAGACTGTGACGAGCCTAAAAAATTACGTCTGGGCCATGTGCACCACACACGCAAACAGCGTCGATATCGATTGTACATGTAGCTCCATTGTAACCAAAGATCGTGTAGGGCCTCGTATTGCGCCTTACGGCGCTATACGAGCTTTGATTCTTTTATGCAACGTAATTGAAACGTTTTAAATAATTAACTTTGATTTAGCGTAATTCGACACCTTATGACATAATCATGACGTCACAACGAACGGTTTCGTCAGCTTGTTATGTTCTGTTCATGTGTTAAGTTTGAAGGCTGTATATGCTTAGCAAGGATGCCTTTGTTGCCGGACAAGCGCCACTGAAATGGAGAAGTAAATACAAATAAAACAGTACAAAAACAATAGGTGTTCGCGCTGCGCGCTCGAACACCTAACTAGAGATTCAGAGTTTGTCTTGACACAAACTCTAGGTGTTCGGGAGGGTGTAAAGGTCAAACTGGGGTCAACTTTGTTTAAATATTTTGTGACAATTAACGATGTGTACAATGGTGCAAAGATTGTAAATTTACCTCTTGTGGAAGATTTTGTTTTAAATATTAAACTTTGACTTCCGGTTTGGATAGGAAGTAAAGGTCAAATTGGGTCACCTTTGTGTAAAATTGTTTTGACAATTAACGATCTGTACAATGGTGCAAAGATTGTGAATTTACCTCTTGTGGATGATTTTTTTAAATATTAAACTTTGACTTCCGGTTTGGACAGGAAGTAATGGTCAAATATTTATGGTCAATGCTTAAATATTTTGTGACAATTAACGATCTGTACAATGGTGCAAAGATTGTGAATTTACCTCTTGTGGAAGATTTTGTTTCAAATATTAAACTTTGACTTCCGGTTTGGAAAGGAAGTAAAGTTCAAATTGGGGTCACCTTTTTGTAAATATTGTTGACAATTAACGATCTGTACAATGGTGCAGGAATTGTGAATTTACCTCTTGTGATTGTTGAGATATGATTTTTTTTAAATATTAAACTTTGATTTCCTGTTTGGACAGGAAGTAAAGGTCAAATTGGGGTCACCTTTTTGTAAATATTTTGTGACCATTAACGATCTGTACAATGGTGAAAGAATTGTGAATTTATCTCTTGTGGTTGTTGAGATATGATTTTTAAATATTAAAAATTGACTTCCGATTTGGACTGGAAGTAAAGGTCAAATTGGGGTTACCTTTTTGTAAATATTTTTTGACAATTAACGATCTGTACAATGGTGCAAAAATTGTGAATTTACCTCTTGTGGTTGTTGAGATATGATTTTTTTTAAATATTAAACTTTGACTTCCTGTTTGGACAGGAAGTAAAGGTCAAATTGGGGGGTCACCTTTTTGTAAATATTTGTTGACAATTAACGTTCTGTACAATGGTGAAAGAATTGTGAATTTATCTTGTGTGGTTGTTCAGATATGATTTGTTTAAATATTAAACTTTGATTTATCGTAATTCGATATCTGATGACCTAATCATGACGTTACAACTCGTGTTTCGTCTACTTGTTAAGTTCTAAGAACATGCCAAGTTTCAAGTTCATGTGAAGTTTGCAAGTATGTGTTTTTTACCGGACAGTCGCGGGGGAGAAGAAGAAGAAGTAAAAAAAAAAAAATTTTAAAAGGTGTTTTGGGCACATACCCGAACACCTAAAAAACATTTCATACACGACTCTTCCCAAAACTGCCGAGCTCCAACGGAAACATCCAACATTTTTGGTACCGGTAGATCCAGAAATCAGTTACTGAAAGTGGTATCAGATTTCCCTGAAATTACTCAACTGGGAGGGGATAGGCGTTTAATTTTGGTTGTCTCTGTATTTTGTATACGTCATGGCAACACAAAATGGGGGGGGGGGGGGCAGGAGAAGTAGGGTGGGGTATATCATTGAGGGCCAATTCCCCTTTCCCAATAAACCATTTAAGTACAGCTAATTCGGAACTTGAACCAACATTTCTTTTTTTCCTCTTTTCGTAAAAACATTTCAGCATACGACGTTTCTTCGTCAATAAATCATATGACAGTTGTCCCACAGACTTTGGGTGGCTGGTTGTGGTTGAAAAAGCAGGTTGCCCATGGGAAAGGGCATTTCGCAACATACTACCTGCCATACTATACAGCACAGCCACAGGCGCAGTCAACTGGAACGATGCTGTAAATGGTAAAGTAACATAGCAAAACTGTATCGCCTGTGTTCCCGCTGTTTTACCGGAAATGTTCTGAAAATGTTGCGTTCATTTTGGGATTTGTTTAATTGAAACATCTATATATTCCAAATTATCGATGAAGAATTAATGAAGGGACGACCCACCATACATTAAATAAATGTTGGGATATATTTACTGTAAAACCCTACTTCTCATGACTATTTTGATTAATGTGTTATTTTCCTCAGGTAAAAACCAATGTCCCGATGTAAAAGAGAATTATCAAAAATTGGCTTAAAAACAGCGAAAACACAGGCGATACACACATCGAATGAGAGTCCATTTTTGTAGCGCAGGGCCAAACTAAACGTCAGCAGCGTGTCTTAGTTCATATGAGAAATATGGCTAATGTTACCGGGAAGTGTGTCCTTCTCTTTACATCGCAAATAAGCCTTCATGGTTTCTGCAGTAGTGGGGAACCGATCTTCAATGTTGAGGAAAATCCAGAATTTCTTCGAAAACATTTTGAGACTCAGCAATTGATGTTACTGTATACTGATCTCTATTATACCGTATGCCATATTACTACTCTCATAAACCACGTGTTGCAATGTTATACACAGAGACATTCAGCCTGCCCATTTTATATGCATTCCTTCAGGGACCGATATCCAGTGCGGAGTGCCAACAATTTTGCTCATCATTGTAAGATTTTATGAACCCAGACAGCATCGACCGTTATGGAAACACTTTGTCTGGGTATATTTCATCTATGATTTCTATTTTTCAGTACACTTTTCCCCTCATAAAAACAGTAGAAAGTCAAACTAAAGGGACCGAATCTTGGTAAAGGTAAGGTATGGGATTGATAATTAAAAAATAACCAAATGGTTGAATTTTGAAGATGTATCGCCCGTGTTTTACCAGTAATTTCTGATTTGTTTTTTGTTTTCATTTGAACATTGATAAGTTCAAAGGATACAAATACTTTGAAGTGGTGTATTTGTATAAATAATTCACAGTAAAGAAAGTGTGAACATTTATTTGTGACGGGACCCATCGATATTTCCACGGCTAGAGGGCTATGATATTCACGAATCGGGTAAGATTAAACCTGTGTCATTACAGAGTGCTGTATCTCTTTGGAATTCCTTGCCTGGTACATGTTTCCCTTAACCCTACGATCTATCATGTGTCAAGAGGAATCTTAATTCCCACATTCAGCTCCTCTGAGATGTTTACTTTTTTTTTTCTTGCATTGGTATATAAATGTTGAGATGAAATATAAATGCATAAATTTAGCTTTATTGTATTTTTATTTCATTTTATTTGCAGATGGAACGATAGGCAGTGCGGATTACTTGACTATCCACGTTGATACCGAATGAGGTACGCCTAATGACCATAATACAGGATATTTCTGGTCTCAGAGAATCTGTGTTCAGCTAAATTATTATACAGGTAACAGACCTAAGCCTTTTTCAAATTGTTTTTAATTTCTCTGATAATTTGCTTTCAATAGTAACAATGTGAGACTTATAAATCATTAATTTGTATAGATAGAATGATTAGAGTAACACAGTGGCGTATCCAGAAGGTGGAATATAATGCCACCCCATCAAAAGAGAGAATAGAGGAAATTGGATATAGGAAAATGCTGAATTTAGTGGAGCTTGGTCACAAACGTCCAATCACGTGTGATTAATATACAATACTGTGAAACGTGAAACATTTAATACATCGCACTTTTTGTGAGGTGCCCCTCTATAATTCTGGATTCACCCCTGTAGCCGTCAAATAATCCCACATTCTATGTTGTGAGGAGTATTTTACGTTGTGCATGTTAAAATTTAGATTAATTCAACTTTATGTTTCGCGTTTAATGGTCCACACCACGGCATCATGATCATCAGCCATTCATGCTACTGCAGGCAGATGGCCTCCAACACCACAGCATCAGTAATTCATAAATGCTAAAACTTGTGATAAGCTTATAATAGGAAGATACCGCATTGTTAATGTTGGCAAAACTGCTTCTATGAGAATTGCTTTACTGTCTTTGAATAAAAAAAAACATTAAGCAACCATCCTGTGAATATTTCAGCTCAGTAGTAAACTTAATTACTCTCTTTTTTCCAGAAAGCTTGTGTATGTTATATTTTTGGTAATTTTAATGATTACTTATTATGTTTGTATCAACAAGCTAATTGTATCACTTACTGAGTAAATAGTGAAAATGTATTGAGATTTATTGTACTCATTCTGATGTGGAATTTAGTAAAGATTCTTCTTTACAATGGAGAAACCGCATGCAGACAAAATTATTGTATAGAGAAGATTAATACCGTCAACTTTACACTAAATACGTTTACATTAATATTTTTGAATTACCAGTATTTTGTACCTTACCTAGATTTACTGAACAAATATCTTCTCTTGGTAGATAAGCCCCTTTCCCACTTACACGATTTTTGCTACGGTAGAGCACGATTTTTCAAAGTTGAAAAATCGTGCTCAGTCGTGCTGTACCGTAGCAATTCACACTCAAAAAGTTCAAGGTCTATCGAATTCTACGTCTTGTCAAGACGCTATCAAGACGCCGTCAAGATGTAGTACGGCAGTAGTGCGATACTGCCACGACAGAGTTACGGTAGAGTTACGACATCGTCAAGATTTGTCACGGCGTACCAAGAAATGCCAAGATTGTACTACGACGTCACTACGGCGTCAGTACGATTTCACAAGACGCCAGTGCGACGTGGCCGGCAGCTTGTGTGCACTTTTAA
>CM055826.1:18644160-18650486 GCA_029582265.1 Zoroaster sp. YZ-2022
ATTTGCATTATTTGTATGCAAGTGTAGAATTTTAATGACGGTACAGATGAGAAACTATATGGACTCTATTTGCAAAAGATATGTCACAACGTAGCACCATGTAAACAATATCTCAGGAGTTGCTACCTCTAGAGTCATGCATTCTCCTGAAGATGATCAGAGTATACTGATCGAAACATCGAGTTTCTCACCACAAGTTCTTCAGAACCAACATTTATTATAACTCCTAAAGGCCTATTTTCACACGATCAACTTTAAACCCATGTCAAGATCTACACTGATCCAATCCGTGTCGACTCGGTGTTAGTTTCAACACGGGTCAACAATTATGCTTTGCGTTCACACTTGCACCCAACATTTGCGCTTCACTTGTAACTGATTGGAATTCTCTACACGGGTCGAGAGCTCTCAACACACCTCCCGAGCAGGGTTGGTTTGGACACAGATCGAACGCTCTAACACAGGTCAACGCCGTGTTGAAAATAATGTTGTCGTGTGAAAAGGTCTGGACAGAATACACGGGTCAGACTCGTGTCCAATACGGAGATTTTCCGTAGTGTGAACATACCTTAAGAGATTGATTGCATGGTTGCTACCGCAACCTTACACCTAAATATTGACTAAAATTATTTAAGAGTATATATGTGATACCATCACAAAGAGATCAAAATGTTGTATTTATACCTGATAAGACTTTAGAAATAGATACCATGTTGTAAGCACGGCCTTCGTAACATTTAATTTAAATTATTTATTTTTAATTAATAATGTTTAATTATATATAGGACTTTATCTCAATATCTCAATAAATATATTTCTTTTAATCTCAAGTGAAGCGGACCATTTACTTTTTCTTTTCTTCACTTTTTAATAGTTTTTTGTTTGTTTTTGTCATTAGTACTCTCTGACTAGTTATTTAAAAAAGTTTAACATGAAGGAGGGGGTAAACGTGCCGTTTTAGCTACATGTGCTCAATTACAAGTGTTGATAATCCGTTTCAATTTTTGTGCATACTCGCTTACGGCTGAGTCTTTTCGCCCTCTCCTCGGCCGTGTTGTACAGGGGTGTCAACTCGACTGCCACGGTTGTACCTCCGTCCTCGGACTCGCCTCCAATACAGCCACACATATGCACACTATGTTGGGTTGTTCGTTCAATAAAATTTGGAGAAAGGAATTAATGAGCATAATTATTTATTCGGTCTGATTTAAAATCCTACCAAGGTTGACATTTTGATTATAAATGTTTTCAGTTCCATAGTTGGATTTTTCCTGGAAGGCTTTGGGTACAATTAACAAAATAATTTGCAATATGACATAGATTTATTGAATCAAATAATTATGTTTTCCCATACCACGGATGTTTGAGTTTTGTCACAATTCTAATACACAGTGGTGTTGTCAGTTGGAGGGTGGAACATGTGGAGGGTGGAGGGTTCAAACATGTGGGTTCAAAAGTGAATATGCCTCTCCCCATCATAAAAAAATAACTTGCAATCAGTCAAACTGGTGTCTGCACCTACTCTTGCAGCATGAATAAACAAGCCATTGTCCCATAACAAATAACCATTGTCCCCTGCAATCTGCACACCCAAATTAAAATGTACAACAAATGGTGAAAATAAATAATAATACAAATTATCGGGCTGTATGCCCTACTGTAATTTCAATGAAATATATATGCCTTGTTTGATAAATATTTGAATTGGATGAAAATGAATAATTCTGATCACATCAGTGTTGGCTATAGTGAGTGGTAGCAAAGTGGATAATGTAATGTTGAGCTGTACAGGTCAGCTAAATAATACGTGTTTCTGCAGTACACATTGGGCCTAATTAATTTTTTTTAAATTAGATTTTCATTTACATCCGTCTGTAGTTTTTTCACACAGAACATAATAGCCTATCAGTGGTTACAAATTAAACATTATGCATTACAGTATGTGCTAACCGTGCTTACGTGAGATTGGCAAAAAAGCAAGCTGTTTAATTTATATAAAAAAACACTTTTCTTCCTCAAAACTGTAATTATTAACTATATTTTAAAATTATAGAACAAATCAATTATACAATGATTTTCCTTTGATTTGTTATATCATTTTCTAGAATTAGCAAAGAGAAAATAATTATTTTTGCACATGAGCTTATTACTACAACATTGAGCACAAGTCAGAATAATATATTGTATAAATAACGTGACAATAAAAGCGCAAACAACAAAATAATATAGATGCAAACAATTACAGCCACAACGAAAAACTTCCACTGTGTTGTGGCTTTTTATCTCCAAAATCAAAAAGGTAAAATATTAAACTTTACTACAAAAAAGCATTTTGAATCCACTGTACACACTACATGTATTTTAGGTATGTACAGGCTATATACGGGGTTTGCGCGCATACACGATGTATGTGTGTTGACTATAGAGCTATTAATAGCTAGCCTAAGGTTAACCAACGATACATTGCGACTTCCTTCACAGGATCTTGTGAAACGAATTGAAGTGTACCACTTCCAGCTATATTGGATATATGGGTGGTCACGAGCGTATTTGGCTGGTATATAGCGCTGCCAAATAGTTCCAATGTTTTAACTCAACATGGGGATGTAGGGGCGACCAACAGGGTTTGCACACCACTGTAGACGGATTAATAGTTGGCAGAGCAACAATGTGTTAAGGTTGTAGTCAATTTGGGAGTTCCACTTTTTTCAACAAAATCTACTTTCTCTAATGTGGATGTTGTCCAGGTAGGCATTTTCGAACTTGCCTATTTCTCCCGAATGATCAAATTAATATTGCACCATAAATGTTCCAGCCCCAGGACATCGGCGTTTTCATCGGCAACATTTGGCATTCAATCCTACCATCCATCAGCACTCACACCCCACAGTCAACTGACATGCTTCAGCGAGCAGGCAACTTACATTGCAGGAAACACACACAACAAGAACAAGAACAATGCCACGGTGGCAGCCAATCACAACACATCACACAACAGTGGCACCAATCGGAACACTTCCCATTCAACACATAATCCCAGCAAATACTACTTAAGGAGCTGCATCGGCAAACCTCTTCATTCTCCTGACGAAGATTAGAGCAGGCTAATCGAAACGTTGAGAATAACCCGTGAAGTCCCCATGGTTCTCCCTGAACCATATTAACCAGTGAAGTCCCCATGGTTCTCCCTGAACCATATTTCTCACTTAGCGACAGTAGAGAATAAACGAGTTGCCCAAACTTGGTTCTCCCTTGAACCTTTCTCACTTAACGAAGGTTGAGATACGAGTTGTACGATAAGGTTCTTTTCAGAACCTGTACCTCAGCTTCACGTTAGTTGAGATAAACACATGGTGTTACCGCAAACCGAAACGATAGGAAGTTTTATTGTGTCATATATATGACCTTCAAATCACTTGATGTGACCTTTACTTCCGGTGTAAACAGGAAGTTCAATCTCAACAGATCCTAAAGCAAAAGTGATAGTTCTTTTGAATATGAAATTTATATTGTTATAATAAAAAGATGATACACCTTTGCAAAATATGATTGACATCATCGATGATAATTTGATTGAACCGGCAGTAGACACAAACACCGTGTGTTTGTTCTAACAAACACTTCAGCTCTAGTTTATTTTGATGTCGCCAAAGCATGGGCTATCCACAAGCATGCCGCGCATATGCGTACATAATGTGCGATATTGATTTGCAGCTCTATCAGTGCTTCCACTTTTCAAAATTACATTTCCTGAGATTAACCGGAAATTTCATCAGGTTCTTTTAGATTTTTTCCCTTTAAAAGTGGAGGCCCTGACCTCCATGCGATACACGCAGTGTACTGGCTTCGCGTTGTGAGACCACTAATACCGACTAACCGTGTGGGAGACATTACCCCCTGGTGCCAATGGTGATCGCTAACGCACTACAATACCGTGTCATAATAAATGCAGTTTACTATTTTGCGTCAATCAATCAATCAATCAATCACATCACATTTATTTCCATACTTCCATAAAAGAATTAACTAACTTTATATTAAAAGTACATTAAACGATGAAGCAGTAAATGTTAAATACATAGCAAATTAAATTAGTTAAATAGAGCATGGGGCTGTTTATATAAGCAGAAGCTTGTTAAAAACAGCCATACAGACAAAAAACACAAACAAAAAGGACCGACAGAAAAGAGGCAAGACAATAGGAAGTTGACACTATACAGAGTAAATATACTGATGACAGAGGCAATTAAAATAATGAAAAAAAATATCAAAAGGCTATTAAGCAAAAACAACAGACCAACAAAATTTAGATATGAGTATAATGTGAACGCAATGGAAGAAAATATATATTTGGGAGAGGAAGCTAAGACGCATAATGGGAGATAAGGACTCGTTTGTATTTAAGCTTAAAAAGACCGACGGACCGCTGAGATCTGATACTTCCATCTGTGGCATTCCACACACGAGGACCAAGGAAGCGAATGGTGTTCATAGAATAAGAGGTGCGAGTGAAAGGAACAAACAGATTGGTACAGGATCTTGTGGAGTCCTCCCGTTTTAGAAGCGTATACTAACTCCTGGGAACAATGATACCATGCGCTACATTACTAGGTTTACTGTCAAATGGGAATTCCCTATAAACTGTAAAAATGGTCTCTATATAGAATCCGAACGTAAGGCGCAAAACCATTCACAACTAACGCGCCGAGGAATGGGCCCAAATGCCAAACAGCTACCCTCCGCACACGACACAAAGCCAAACGAGCCCAGCTCCTGATGCATGCCTACATGGCAGGCACGTAGCCACGGGTGGGGGGGGGGGGCACGGGGGGCACGTGCCCCCCAAAAAATGTCAGAGTTTCAAAAATTCAAAGGGATGGGCCACCCCCCCCCATACCAACAAATAATTGTGTGAACAATTCTGGCTCACAAAAGCATGCACGGAATGTGCCCCCCCCCCTATAATTCCAACTCTGGCTACGTGCCTGCTACATGGCGCCAAGCACTGAAATACACATCACAGAAAAGGCACAATCCAAACATGTTTGGATTAACCACGTAAAAAGGGTGAGTACAAGCTCAGTGTTTAGAGATGTATTTTGATTCTAAACACCACCTTTATACAGTGATGGATTTTGTGCACTATGCGGGCCATTACGCCTTAAATGATGCGCGCTGCGTGCTCGGGTATCTCACTTTCGAACTCATTTCGGTTACCTGTGGCTATCCCCTATGAATTATGCACACTACTTGTGACACTCCCCTTTTAATTTGTGCACTATTCGGGTAACTCCCCCTTTTATGTGCACTACTCGTGGTGCTCCCCATACACGGGGCTCTCATCTTTTGCCAATAATGCCATCAATTTTTGTTATATCAAAACTAAGTGCCCAGTGGCACAACACGGCACCTGCAGAGGCCCATCATCCGCTTTACCGCACTATTCAATAGCGGAGTACATCCCTCTCATCGGAGGCCCGACCTCCTTTATATGCCGTATTCGAGGCTCTCATCTTTGCCAAATGCCACCTACAGAGGCCCGTCCTCTGCTTTACCTGCACTATTAAGAAGTGTTGTACTCCCCTCTCATTTGAGGCCCGACCTTCGTTCACTAATTCATTGTACTACGGCAAAATGACTCTCGTTTTCCCGTCACCCTGAAACTGCACCCGAATAAAGAGAGGCGCACATTTTGGTATCTCCCTTAAATAAACGAATACCAATTTGCTTTGCAGCCCGTCCTCACTTGCCTTGTATGGGACCCAACCACTGCGAACTTTGAGGCCAAACTTCCAAATGACTATGACAATTATTGTACCTTCCGGTTGCTTGATCGTTTAATAACATTCAAATTAATTGAAATGCAAGACCTATGTCAGCGAGTCATGCCTGCCAAATGGAACTGTGTAGTGAATGCCTTCTAAGAACACAAAGGGTACTATTACCATACGGCTTATCCACCATTCAGACAAATGCCCGCAAGGTTTGTATGAAATTTGACCAAATTTGGCAGAATTAAACACAATGTGTAAATTATTCAAATATTTTGAAAAGTATTTTATAAAGCCACAAAAGATAATTTAATATTTTCTGTATTTTTTGTAGTTAGAAAAGCCATGAAAACAAGTATTTATATGTATTAAAAAACCCAAGATATTATGACTCAATTAAGAGTTACACTAACTGGTGACACAATCTACATGTAAGAACATATTCAACGTTTTTTTTAATAAGATTATGTTTTACATATATGCCATGCCAGTATGTATTCTATTGTTAAAATAAATAAATTATTTAAGCGGTCATTCAAGTCACTTTGCATGTTC
>CM055826.1:18650986-18710173 GCA_029582265.1 Zoroaster sp. YZ-2022
GACGGTAACGCTTCATTCTGTGGACACATATAGTCAGACTGTATAATGAAGAGGGGTGTGACTAGTAACTTGGCTATCATTCTGTTGACACATATAGTAAGACTGAATAATGAAGAGGGGTGTGACTAGTAACTTGGCTATCATTCTGTGGACACATATAGTAAGACTGTATAATGAAGAGGGGTGTGACTGGTAACTTGGCTATCATTCTGTGGACACATATAGTAAGACTGTATAATGAAGAGGGATGTGACTGGCAACTTGGCTATCATTCTGGGGACACATATAGTAAGACTGTATAATGAATAGGGGTGTGACTGGTAACTTGGCTATCATTCTGGGGACACATATAGTAAGACTGTATAATGAAGAGGTGTGTGACTGGTAACTTGGCTATCATTCTGTGGACACATATAGTAAGACTGAATAATGAAGAGGGGTGTAACTGGTAACTTGGCTATCATTCTGGGGACACATATAGTAAGACTGTATAATGAAGAGGTGTGTGACTGGTAACTTGGCTATCATTCTGTGGACACATATAGTAAGACTGAATAATGAAGAGGGTGTGACTGGTAACTTGGCTATCATTCTGTGGACACATATAAGACTGTATAATGAATAGGGGTGTGACTGGTAACTTGGCCATCATTCTGTGGACACATATAGTAAGACTGTATAATGAAGAGGGGTGTGACTGGTAACTTGGCTATCATTCTGTAGACACATATAGTCAGACTGTATAATGAAGAGGGGTGTGACTAGTAACTTGGCTATCATTCGGTGGACACATATAGTAAGACTGAATAATGAAGAGGGATGTGACTAGTAACTTGGCTATCATTCTGTGGACACATATAGTAAGACTGTATAATGAAGAGGGGTGTGACTGGTAACTTGGCTATCATTCTGTGGACACATATAGTAAGACTGTATAATGAAGAGGGGTGTGACTGGTAACTTGGCTATCATTCTGTGGACACATTATAGTAAGACTGTATAATGAAGAGGGGTGTGACTAGTAACTTGGCTATCATTCTGTGGACACATATAGTAATACTGTATAATGAAGAGGGGTGTGACTGGTAACTTGGCCATCATTCTGTGGACACATATAGTAAGACTGTATAATGAAGAGGTGTGTGACTGGTAACTTGGCTATCATTCTGTGGACACATATAGTAAGACTGTATAATGAAGAGGGGTGTGACTGGTAACTTGGCTATCATTCTGTGGACACATATAGTAAGACTGTATAATGAAGAGGGGTGTGACTGGTAACTTGGCTATCATTATGTGGACATAGTCAGGCTGTATAATGAAGAGGGGTGTGACTGGTAACTTGGCTATCATTCTGTGGACACATATAGTAAGACTGAATAATGAAGAGGGGTGTGACTAGTAACTTGGCTATCATTCTGTGGACACATATAGTAAGACTGTATAATGAAGAGGGGTGTGACTGGTAACTTGGCTATCATTCTGTGGACACATATAGTAAGACTGAATAATGAAGAGGGGTGTGACTGGTAACTTGGCTATCATTCTGTGGACACATATAGTAAGACTGAATAATGAAGAGGGATGTGACTGGTAACTTGGCTATCATTCTGTGGTATATATAGTAAGACTGAATAATGAAGAGGGGTGTGACTAGTAACTTGGCTATCATTCTGTGGACACTATAGTAAGACTGTATAATGAAGAGGGATGTGACTGGTAACTTGGCTATCATTCTGTGGTATATATAGTAAGACTGAATAATGAAGAGGGGTGTGACTGGTAACTTGGCTATCATTCTGTGGACACATATAGTAAGACTGAATAATGAAGAGGGATGTGACTGGTAACTTGGCTATCATTCTGTGGTATATATAGTAAGACTGAATAATGAAGAGGGGTGTGACTAGTAACTTGGCTATCATTCTGTGGACACATATAGTAAGACTGTATAATGAAAAGGGGTGTAACTGGTTGAGGTTCCAAGTCCGAGTTTGCAGGATCAATTCCTAATCACTGCCAATTAATCACAGTCACAGTTACCAAAAAATTGGACTCGAGTATGACTGAAGCTGAGTCACCTGCGATACAAGCCTGGTAATAGGGCCATGGACACATACAATTAATGCAGCTATTTACAATGTTCCTCTAGAAGAAAACAAATACTGAAATAAAGTCTGAAAGTCTTTACATGGTGAAATCAATGACAATGCTACACAAATAATACAACTGACAAACAGACTAAATGTTGGTAGCTTGGTACAGCATGTACAGCAAAGAAGACTGGTTTTGCACAACATTGATGATTGAGTATGTTACCTTTCCCTCTGTCACATTCCTTGACAAGTTCAGGACTGTGCCCCTTATCTTCATCTCCACTTTCAAGTACTAGCCCCTGGAATGGCATCAAAATAATTGCTCTCAAATTAAATTGAATAACAACAAAACAATGCCAAATGTAATAGTGCTGTTTTCCGTTAAGTGAAAAATCAGCACTTATGTACATCAGGGTACATCTGCGCAATCATTTATTCACTGAACGGTACAGGGAAAAGTCATGAGATTAGGCCTAATACAACTTTTGTTGTGATTGTTTTCATGTGTTACAAGTTTAGTTTATGGATGGAATTACCTTTCGAATGGTTTACACAGTTGTTTTATTGGGTTTGCCAAATTGAAGCTTTGAGGTTGTAAATATACGAAAACTTGCATTGAACAATGTTCATATGATGCACGGATAGTTTTGCATACAACTTTGTCAACTGTACCGTTGTCTCAAAACAAACAAAATTTTACCAAAGTGATTGAAATGAATCAAAACATATCTTCGGAAATGACCACTTATGCCTATATTACCTACGGATAACTTCTTTCCCTATAACTCTCCATAAAAATCCTGTCAAATCCCTTTATTCCAATGTGTAAAAACACCTACAATTTTTTGTGAAAATGCACATTTCGGTCGCCATTGCTGTATACATTGTTCAGAAAATAAATTGTACATACAATACGGTCCGTCTTACACAGAATTACAAAGCGCTGTGGAGTATGATTTCCGACCTTTGAACCTTTGGTGACCATATTCAATTTTTAGACCACCATAATCTTGAGATTGCGCTCTATCTACGGCTGTTTGGTGTGGTTCAATAGCATGTATAAAACTTGAGATACAACATGTTAAACAGTTTCGGGCGATTTCGGGTGGAACAGTGAGTAATAGGCCGGGCGGTTTCGGGTGGTACAGTGACTAAAGGGTACAACAGCAAAAATCACATCTATTTAACCAATGTTTACATTATGGTAAACTTAAATGACAAATTTTCCCTCAGCACTGTTATGGTGTTTTAAGTTTCATTGTGTATTGAATTTCTTTCAGGCATCTCATTTGTATGAACTCAGTCATTTTTAGGCCTATATGAAAACTAAATGCAATATGGTGTGTGGTATGCGCACTCTGCATTGTGCCATGATCGAGCCATACTTTTAGCAAATGTTTCATTCTGATGCCACATGAAGTACTGTGTACATGTAAAAGAATATTACAATGATGATGGTGATGTTAGCAAATTTAAAAAGGTTTTGCTACTGTCTTCGTCTGGCTGTGAACAAGCATTTTTCTTCAACTCATACGTCTGGGAGCAGTCAGTAGACAGCATTGAAGATGTGCCATTTATGAGTTTTATACCAACAATTTTAAATTAACAGGCGGCACTAACAAATTTACGTAATTTTGATTATATGTTACAAGTAGTGCACTTGTTGTCTTTTATTTCTAAAAGGTCTATTAAAAATAATAATTAAACAAGGCCGAGCGGTTTAGCGCACTGGACTCAAGTTCTGGTGTTATCAGAGTGTGGGTTCGGGAACTGGCCGTGGCACTTGTGTCCTTGAGCAAGACACTTAACCATAATTGCTTTGTCCTTCGGATGGGGACATTAAGCCGTAGGTCCCGTGGGTTGTGAATGCACGTAAAAGAACCCAGGACACTTATCGTGAAAGAGAAGGGGTTTGCCTCGGTGCTTCTGGATGGTTGGCTGCAGACTGCGCTATTGAGTGCCTGGTAACACTTGCTAGGCGCTATTGGATGGTTTATTAAAAATAATTCATCACCGAAAATGATTACCTGGTAATCTCCATTGCGCCTTGAGCACTCAACGGGGTGGATACGTGCGCATTATAAATCTAATGATTATTATTATTATTATTATTAGGGTTTTGGATTCAGGGTCACCAATCAATCCCTATCACCAATGTTACTTCAGACATACGTGTATGACATACACTTTGATTCAGACTCAAACGTGACTCAAGTACAAGTAAAAAATTGTAATCAGAAACTGACCTCTTCAACTTGCCGCAATAGTGATTCTGCTGTTATTGGCGGAGGTGTAGATACTGTTAAAGCAAATGTACGTAATTATCACAAATCAGTATCAGTATATGGGCGGCCATTGGGGCAAAAAAGACAACTACAGAAATATATCAATCCCCAGAAATATATCAATTCCCATAAATATATCAACCCAGAAATATATCAATCCAGAAATATATCAAATGCCAGAAATATATCAAACGCCAGAAATATATCAATCTCAGAAATATATCAATCGTCAGAAATATCAATCCCAGAAATATATCAATCGTCAGAAATATATCAATCCCAGAAATATATCAAATGCCAGAAATATATCAACGCCAGAAATATATCAATCCCCAGAAATATATCAATCTCAGAAATATATCAATCCCAGAAATATATCAAATGCCAGAAATATATCAATCCCCAGAAATATATCAAACGCCAGAAATATATCAAGCGCCAGCGCCAGTAGAGGGCGCTGTGTAGTCTTTCGCGCTAATTCTTTTGCACATGTTACGTTATACGTGTGTGCATGCAAAGTGCAAAAGATCGATCAGATCAGACGAGACTACACAAAGTACCCATCAGTCGTCAGCAGTCTAGATCTATGAATAGTATGATATATCTTCTGTCGTCAAGTAATGTCGCAGCAACCCCTGGCAGATTGGATGAGGCGACAAGCCTCCTCCGAAGGGCAAATCAACTTCTAGAAAGTGTCCTTCAAGTTCAACAACAGCAAGGTGTGCCTGATGCTCCGAGTCCAAGATCTAGGCTCACCGTCAGTAGGCCCTAGTAGTAGTACTAATACATGTAGTACTACTAGGCAGGCCCGCCGGAAGGTATTTAAAAGTGGGGCCACCAACAATTTCCAACCTTGGGAGTTTGGGTAATCAGTTGTTTTGGTAGGCTGGGTGGTGGTTCTTTAAAATGAAATTTTGGTGTGCCCATATTCCTCTATTTTTTTCACCTACTGCATCCCCTTTGTTCCATTAATTTCCCCTTTTTCCTCCCAACATAATTTTTTTTTAAATAAATTAATTTAAAAATAAAATAAAAAGTGGGGGGCCCCCCCGGCTCCGACGCCCCTGCTACTAGGCCAAGTACTACTAGGGGCCCTACTACTACTACTACTACTACTAGTACTAGTAGTACTACTACTAGGCCTAGTGCCATGACTGCAGGGTCTTCGCATAACGTTATTAATCGGCACAGAGCCCTTTTTAGAGGGAAGGCGGTGTTCAGGTATTTCAAATTCACCAAAAATAAGAATTGTCCATGATTTGAAAAAATAGAAGCAACAAAATTTGCAAAGTAATTGTCCTAACTTTAAACAATAATAATACAACCAATATTAAAACTCGAATCATTTTAATACACCTTTGCATTAAGCCGGGCCGACAGCGATTAACGATACAAAACACTCTCTAGTATTGGTGGAATTCTCGCCGTAATACATGCACCAATGGTCACGTGAAAAATGTCTGCATCATCCCCGGTTTCGATCTAATGTCGGCCTAAATATCCAAATTTTAATTAGTTGAAAACATGTTGCCAATTTTGTTGTTGTAGCTCAGGATGGTCTATGGGACAGGACCAAGACTGCAGCTACAATCTTCTTGCAGCAAGGACCCTTAATTGCTCTATTTTTATGTCTCTGTTTTTGACACTATTTAAGGGCTAGGCTACTTGCCTACTTGTTGTAGTACTAGTACTAGGCCTACACGTATGATGATGTACTCCATGTAATACAAACGAGTTATAAAGCCCGGAGAATGAGCATGACCAGGCCTACCGATCAAAACCCAAACAAATCAAAGAATAATGGTTATTATGAGGATGACTAATAATTGCATCGGGGAAAAAACATAATTATTATTAAGAATAATGGTCTTACTGTACTGAACTTGAAAATATGGATGCTCGGGAGCAAGAGCGCCGGTAACGGTTGCTAAACACTGATCCGATATCCACACAGTAAAGCTGCTAGCGAAATCTAGGGTCGAGTATACAGTAGAAATCGACTACACAGCGCCCTCTACTGGCGCTTGCGCTTCATTATTTCTGGGATTGATATATTTCTGGCGCTTGATATATTTCTGGGGGATTGATATATTTCTGGCGTTTGATATATTTCTGGGATTGATATATTTCTGGCGATTGATATATTTGTGGGATTGATATATTTCTGGGATTGATATATTTCTGGGATTTGATATATTTCTGGGATTGATATATTTCTGGGAATTGATATATTTCTGGCATTTGATATATTTCTGCCATTTGATATATTTTTGCATTTGATATATTTTTTACATTTGATATATTTCTGCCGTTTGATATATTTCTGGCGTTTGATGTATTTCTGGCGTTTGATATATTTCTGTAGTTGTCTTTTTTGCCCCAATGGCCGCCCATATCAGTAAAGTTAAAGGCACTACAGTATATAGGATTGGTAAGGATAAAAAAAAATTGTTTAGTTTCAACCTGAAAGCTTTCTTTTTATAAAGTTGATACTAGTACCAATCTTCCTGTGAAATATTTCCCAAATTTTCTCAACAATGACAGCATTTCAGATGGAAATATTTCGCTAGGGGATTGATACGAGTATCAACTTTACAAACAGTAAGCTTTCAGATTGAAACTTGTTTTTGTTCTTTTTATCAGTGAATTCATCTTTGATAAGATTGAAGCCTTAGAGACATGTCATGTCTTTGGTAGTGAGCCAATTACACTGGTATTCTTATTTAGTCTAAAGATTGTGCATATAAGTTTTGAGGCTTTGCATGGTGGAATATCGATATCGCCGGGTTTGGCGGTAACACCATGTGTTTATCTCAACTAACGTGAAGCTGAGATACAGGTTCTGAAAAGAACCGTATCGCACAACTCGTATCTCAACCTTCGTTAAGTGAGAAAGGTTCAAGGAGAACCAATTTCGGCAACGCTCGTTTTCTCTACTGTCGCTAAGTGAGAAATATGGTTCAGGGAGAACCACGGGACTTCACGGGTTAATATGGTTCAGGGAGAACCATAGGGACTTCACGGTTATTCTCAACGTTTCGATTAGCCTGCTCTAACCTTCTTCAGGAGAATGAAGAGGTTTGCCGATGCAACTCCTTAAGTAGTATTTGCTGGGATTATGTGTAGAATGGGAAGTGTTCCGATTGGTGCTACTGTTGTGTGATGTGTTGTGATTGGTTGCCACCGTGGCATTGTTCTTGTTGTGTGTGTTTCCGCCTGCTGTGTGTGAGTTGCCTGCTCGCTGAGGCGTATCAGTTGACAGTGGGGTGTGGGTGTTGGTGGATGGTAGGATTGAATGCCAAATGTTGCTGATGAAATAGCCGATGTCCTGGGGGACAGTGTCATGTTTATGAATCTCAATAGCCTCTCTGATTGTGCATGTTTTAATCATCATGGAAATTTACACCTTCTGAAGTGCTTGTTTTTGAGAAAATTGGGGACTGAACAGTTTGAATCCCCGTTGTCATATATTTGTGATTTTGTTTTTCCTACAGATGTTTGTGTAATGGCAATGTTTATTCAGAAGAAATGCTCGTGCTTCACAACTTCAGCACATACTCACCGTTACACAATGACATTGATTTGTCTTGAACCACATTTTGGGCTGCGTTCACATCCTATAAAAACAATGTTGCCAAGTGGCACATAATTTTGATTAATATCATACATTTATAATGATACAAAGTTATCTCACTGAATATAGAATAGATAAAAAGGCTCTTCATAGTTAGGAGTCAGGTTAGTATTGCCTTTCATCATGAAAAAACACTTTATTTCAAAACTGATCTTTCTATTAATCAACACCAAATCAAATCTTCTGCTGTAAACAACCATGAGACTGCAACCAGGCATCATGGTTAGGATTTATTTCACACTAATGCACATGTTTTTTAATAATTAAGTAGATTGTACACATTTAAGCATGCTGCAATTGGACACATAGCAACATAGTTGTATGTGCAATTTTTGAACATAACAAGAATAACTACAGATCCCTTTATCATTTTCCAAACACTGCATCCCTGTGTCCCACTGTTGATACATTATGTATGCATGTGTATAAGATAATCAACCAACCTTTTTAAGCCCTGCAAAAGTCAGAGTGCTCAAATAATCGTTTGAAGTTACAAGTGATGACTGAGTCTGACGTGATTGTGGCATTTTCTGTCGGAAAAGTAGTAACATCTATTTACATTACTTGTTTTTAAAATTACACTTGTAACATGTTTTTATCGGGTTTTATTTTTGTTTGTTTTGGGGGTTTTTTTTTTTGGGGGGGGAGCTCAAAGATACTTCTGCAATGGAGGTCAAGGGGTAGGTCGGTGGAGGTCAAGGGGTAGGTCGACTCTGCCCATTACAAATCTCTTGCCTGTAAACAGTATTTTTCTTTTTTACCCTGATGGGGGCAGCTCCCTCCCCCCACCCCCGAGCCTGAGCCCCTTTTAAGGTGGACCACAGTGATCAGAAATAATAAATTGTAAAACAACCTAAAAAAAAGTAATTATTTATCATTTGAATTACTCAAAAAATTGATGCGGGCGGGTGTATTTTTCAACATTAGCGCATGACTGATGTGCACAATGTTTTTTTTATGTGTGACGTCATTAAATAACCTTTTCAAAAACTTCCTATGCCTGTTCGACATTCATGTATATTCACTTCCTTATGAGCTGCATTTTGTTCGTACACAGGGAGCGTACGGCGCTGCGGGAGTGGATTTATTTATTTTTTTTCATGTAAAAGGTTACGTGCAGAAAGCATTATTTTAGGCAAAATGGTAACCAACCATGATTTAAGTTTTGGGTAACAATGTGTGCATACAGCATGAGATGATTGGGGGATTTGCTTTCTTGGTCAGGCAGAGTGAATATCATTTAAAGCGATGCTCCTGGGAAAAAACACACCATAGTCGTTGTTATTTAGTGCCAATAGCTAGCTAGCGCAGCACACTGTGTTGCAGAGATGCCAACCCTTCCGATTTGGCCGGAAGGCTACCGGAATTTTGGCCAACCTTATGGCCTTACGGCCATCTCTGTATCCTTACGGATTTTTTTAAAATTTTATAATTAAAGGATGAATGTAGACGTTTGTATTAAATTTGTTATCTTGTTCGTCTTGGCCGTGATAATAAAGCCAATTATAAGACGGACATTATTTGTTAGTTGATATCTGTGTCATAATTTCTTACCATTTACTTTGCGGCGCAACATCCATGCGCCGCGGCATACAGTACACGTACTAGTCCGTTAATACTCATCCCCACGCGATCTTCGAATGTGCGAACCAAGTACGGCCGCGCCGATAGAGGGCATCAATATAACCGGTAGCTCTTAGTCTAAGGGCCTTTTCCAAACCTCGGTTTGGGCTCCGTCATCAATTTTGGAGCAGTGTGCTTTTGGCATGGGGCTTCAAAATCGCTGACAGAGCCGAAGCCAGAACCCAAGCCGAGGTTTGGAAAAGGCGTTTAGACCTATCGGTTATATTGACGCCTCTATCGGCGCAGCCGCATTCTGGTTCACCTGGTTCGCGATTCGAAGATCACGTAGGATGAGTATCAACGGTCTAGCATGCTAGACTATACACGCACCATACTTATTTACGCATATAGTATGCAATTTTAAATGTTGCCGTGAATTTGATGGCAACAAAATGATTGCAACTATTAGTTAATTTATACTATGCATAACTGTTTTTGTGACCTTACTGATTTCTCAAACTCAATGTTGGCATCTCTGTGTGTTGTCTCCATAGCAGAGAGCTGCAAAGGGTCGAATCATACTACCGCTATACACACATGCAAAATAGGCTTACACAAGTCTCAACAGTTTGCAAGTCATGCATTCTGAGGAAAATAGGTTTGTAAAAAATGTAAATGTAAAAAATTAATAAAACATAAAAACAGGTAAAAATTATAAAAATATCAAATAGAAGGTTTTAGCATGTGACCAGCAAACTGCTGCGGTGGGGATGATAAACTTACGGGGAAAAAAAACTTATGGGGCCTTAGCTTAAGTATTTCAGAAATATTGACATGTTTTCTTATAATTATAACCAATCTGTCTAAACTGCATCAGTTGGTGATAAAGGTTAATTACTAATATTTTTTAGGCTACATGATCAAGGAGTGGCATGATGGCAGATAAGTGGCTGCAAAGCTTTTACAGGACATGTTGAAAACAAATGGGACTATAAAGAATACGCACCTTCCTCCATGGGAGATCTTTCACCCCATAATCATATCGAACCTCAGTTCCTTTCTCAAGATCTTTTAGGGCAAATATTCCCAGCCTAGGTGTTCCTCCCTGTGCATCCATATAAGGTTATGATCTTGGCATTAGCAATCTTGCCATGCTGATCATTCAACATTCGTCCAAGGCCTGTCGAGGTCGTTGCATCAATGCTTGGAAAGAAATAGCAAATATCATTTCTGTTATGCCAGGTGCATCTCCAATTTTAACTAACTGTGCAATAATCAAAACTGTCCATCTATTTCAAAATATTTTAAAATTCAGTATTACATTGTAAGCAGTGGCTCACATGTAGCTTGCTCAACAAAATTTGAGCTTTTGACATTGGAAAATTTTTCTCCTAAATTAAGCAAAATTTCAATAAAGCAACATTTCCAAAATGTATCCTAAAGTTAGAGCCCACATTTACGAAATTTCTCATACAGTTAGGCCTGTGCGTTTACAGATATTTTTGGAACTGGGTACCCGATAGCCGTGATGATTCGGTTCTAAAGTACCTGTACATGGAACAGTAAAAATGCAGAAGTATAAAGTCCACTTCTTGTCCGTCAAATTGCAACGCCAGTTCTGCACTCGGTAATTTGACAAGTAGTGTGTGCGTAGACGGTCTACAGTATGTATTGTCTCTCATGTCTAAACTTGGGCGTTATATCACAAATGATTATGTATGTGACGATGATAACATCGAGAGCTTTTAAATTATCAAAATATCCCGATGAAAAAATATATCACAATGACAAATAAATTCCTCCATTGTGAGTCAGAAATTCCATGTAAAACAACCACCCAGCTTTATCAAGTTTCGTAATGGGTGAGCAAAAGCAAACTATTTCCTTGCCTTTTAAAGTAGGATCTGATGGATCAAAAAAGAACTGCCATAGCATCTCAGAATCTGCTACATGAAGGGCCCGGCATCATCAATGATGAAGATGTAGCCATAATCTCAGTGACAAGTTCTCTTGTATTATTCATAGTAGGGGGCCACAATGATACAAAACAGACATAGTGTAATTTTCGGAATATAATTAGCCACGGCTTATACATTGTTTTGGGAGCTGAAAAGGTTCCTGCATCTTATAGAAAGGGCGGCTTATGTGGCGAAGTATGAAGAACTAGGCTTGGGCGGTATTTGATTTCTGGGTCCACAGTATACTGTCACCAAAACACCGCGATATTTCTGGGTGTTTTGTTTGTTTATTTGCACATCTGACTTTCATTGCCCATTCAGCGGTTATACTGTATTCAGCATCTGACGCACTCAGATAATCAGGCAGGGCATTTTCGTACTGAACCACCAGGCACGTTCAATATTACCACGCATGTGGTGTTCTGTTAGGTCCACCACTGGAATTTCCGTGTTTGTGACTTGACTTGCAGTCAAGCACGCCAAAGTCGTTAGCAATATATTGTACAAGCAACAATCGCTTGCCACAGACACAGACGCAGTGCGCGCTGTTCATGATAGTAAACTTCTTTCAATCCTTTTAATTGTTGGCGTGATATTGCTGTTGAATCCGAGTGACTAACATCAAGCCTGAATCACTAACATCAAGTCCGAGTCCCAAGTCAGAGTATGAAGGATCGAGGTTGAGTCCAAGTCATTGTTAATAGTGACCGAGTCTGAGTCACCAAAAATGTGACTCAAGTCACATATTGCAGTATGTAACTTTTTTGTTTGTTTTAGAGTAGACCTAATGTTACTTACCACTTCTTTCCACAGCGCTTATCTTTAAAAAGAATTTAAAAAACTCCCCTGACACTGCTTGTAGTTTTTCTCTCTTTTGAGTGCCTCTGAGTATCCCACAGTCACCTCTATATTCCAACAAGAAATCTCCCTTTTTGAAGAACTTAGTAGTAAACACCCCTGATCCTGAGAAAGATAATGTCAATATTATTAATGTCAATCGATCGAGATCACAGCTGGTGATTTCCCTTTAAGCAGATTTCAGAATTTTCACGCATCGTGGTGAACACGGACGGAATTACGGAAATTAGTAGTACAGAACACGGAATTAAAGAAAATGTAATGGAATTTCACAGAAATCACAAATAAAGGTCGAATTCAATAGAAACGATACATTTTTGATTGAAATTGCAACATAAAACCAGGAATAAACCTACATCTTGATGAAGTCTTTGTGAAAACAAAATCATACATCGATAATCCAGTGACATTAGGCCGTATTCATAAAATAAGTAATTGCTTTTACTAAAGTAACAACCCCTTTACTAACCTTTACTTAAATGTTTATTCATAGAAATAAGCAATGACTTTCAAGTAAAAGCTACAAATTTTTCGCATTAGTAATTGCTTTTTACTTATAAGTAAATGCTAGAGAAATTAGCACCTACTTCAATTTGTATTCATAAAAATGACATTTGACTAGCATTTACTAGTGATTGTACAAGCATCTCATTTGTGGCTTGCTGTTTAGCCAGTACAGACATATCACATCTTCTGCCATGTTTTTACCTCAAAGACCACAACCTAAGGTGTATAACATCAGGCTTAATCGTGATGAAGTCAACCCTACCCTACAAATTGAACATAAACTTATTTGTTCTTTGAATGTTTTGATTGCACTGTCAAAGTAAAGTTTATAAGAAACTGACCTTATTGTTCGCATTTGAACTTGGAGACTGGTGCAGTAGGCCAGCAGAAACAGCACAAGACATCTTGGTTACAGCGGGTTTTAAGCACCTTGAATCAGGCTGAAAACTTCCTGTTCCCAAGGACACAGGATTATTTTCCTGTTTCCTGTCTCCTTTGCATCTGTCTTTTTCTTTAGTTGTGCTTTCATGTTGGCGATTTTTTTGGCAATCTTCTTTTCATCCATGGTAAGGCCCATTTTGGTCATGATGATTTCTTGGGCCTTTTTCAGTGCTGTAGCCTTTTGGCTCTAACGCCAGGAAGCTGTTTTTTTGTTATGAGCTCAGGATATTCCTTAATAATTGACACTAACACCAACGAGAGTGTTAAGTCGGTGGTTGCATCGTTAGACTCCATGATGTATAATTACAATATAACCAAAAGGCCTATAGCACGAAAGCGCATATGTATATGAAACCACAGAAGATGAGATGGAAATAGTTGAAAGGTAGTGAATCTGTACCACCACTATTTTATTCTGGCCCTATACCATGCTTTCTAGCTTTTTAGAATTTGCCTTTTGTGGATGGTACTGTAGTACAATAGCAACTACTTGAGAACTTACTAGCAGTGGCAAGTAACACCTGTAATCATTTAGCAAATGGTTATGAATAAGATTTTTAGCAATTGCTTAGACTAGACCTTTTACTTACCTAGCTGTTGCTTTGACTTATAGCATTTACTAGTTAGTAATTACTTATTTTTATGAATACGGCCTATTGTGTGTGACAAATGCACGGCAGGAGTTACTGACTTATAGTCTGTTTTACCCTTGACAGCATTTTCCTAGTACACAATTCCCTATCCGGCGTGGAGGGATCCAAACGACAGTGCATTGCACCCGCTGGCATGGTTTCCAGCTTTGCAACGAACAAATGTAATATATAATTTGGGTACCGCTTATGTTCATGCACTGCACATGCTGCAAGCACCGCTGGTCCAGTGCCAGGCATGAAACATAGGCAGTGTCCGAATTGGCGGTTACGCCGCTGCTAGATTGCGGCCGCCTGCTGCCTGTGCTTCAACGCTATGGCAGACACGCTGATTCTAGCTGCAGCATAAGCCATCAATTCGGACATGGCCGTAACATTGCACGTTCATGACTGTGTTTTGAATTGTTGTTTGCACGCTGACGACGTTTATGTCACATTGACTATACCAAGCGGAAGGTTTCTCTCAGCCCGTAAACTCTACATGTTAAAGAGCTTAATATTGGTATTTGTATCATGTTTTTTGTGACTTATGTTTAAATAACACAGTGATTATCACGGAAAATTACAAAAAATAACAACGGTAAAAAAACGGAATTCCTGGTTTTAAAAAACGGAATACAGCAAAATACATCACGGAAAATTCTGATGTCTGCTTGAGACACAACCAGTCAAATATGCCTGGGCCCAATGTCATAAAGCTGTTTACCAGTAAGCACATTTTTTTGCTTACTATAGCAGAACAAATTTCTTAAGCACAAGTTAGCAAGAACCAACAATTTTTATTTTTTTATTTATTAATTTATTTTTTTTTTTTGGGGGGGGACACCTACTTTTAGCCGAAAGATAATTCTTCTTACCTATGAATTTGTTGATATATTTTACTTCGAACCCCTCTTGGTCATTGCCAGCATTACAGTATTGTTGTGCAATCTGCATTGGGGTTCTTTCTGAGGTACATCGCCTAACCCGTCGTCGGTCCATACTCTGTATGTAGTAATATAAAAATAAATGTCATTGCCTGTAATGTGTACATTTCCAAGCACAATTTCTAATACAAAGATTTTAATACATGATGAAAAGATGGATTGTTTCTTGCAATGCAAACAAACGATCGAAAAACAAAAAGACAATGTTGGAAGATTTATATGTGATGATTTTTATTATCAGCTTGGTTGCCTACCAGAAGACAGCTGGAATCCCATGTTAGCCATGGGTGCTGCAATTCATATTTCATGATGTAATTCTTACATTGCAAATATTGAAAAGTTATTAATTTTGCCATTCACCAACATAGTTTTCAGCACCTGCTTTCTGAGATCTGCAGGAAAATCCACATGCAACTCGGGTCGGGCGGGACTCAAATCCACAACCTTCCACATTCTAGGTCAGATGTCTTAAACACTAGACCACTGGAGCTTGGCCGATGACAAGAGGCCAGCTAGTATAATCCTACATGTACATGTATGTAGCAGTTGCTACTGCAATTCGCACGTATTTCTTGCATTGCGAATATTTTGCTAACAGTTATTTTATTTTATTATTATTTATAATTTAATTTTTCTTTTTGTTCTTCACCGACATAGGCCTACTCCATGAACAATAATTAGGCCTATAATTTCTACTAAAAAATTATTATTGGTTCCCATATGAGAGTATAGGCCTAGCGTTAAATACAAAAATGCCAAACCACGATATCAAGGCTACAACTTCAACTATAGGCCTACAGCCTTGGGAAATGTTTTTTTTGCACAATAGCGTCAGTTGATTGGTGATGATTTTCTAACAGAACATCAGAATTTAATTGCCGGTCATACATCAGTCAGCCTACTCTATTAAACATTAGGCTAACATTAGAATACTTTTGTTTTCTTTTTTTTAAACAACCCTAACTCAATAAACCCCTTCACGGTAATATGCGCCATCTTGTTCAAGGGGCGGAATTGTTGATTTTGAACACTGCTGCCATCTACGACTCAGGCACTCGACCTTCACGCACGCATCTGAAGACTGCGTGAAGTTCGAGCGCTGAGCGCCAAGTATTCGAAATAAACAATTTCGCCCCTTGAACAAGATGCAGAGATGCCAACATTCCAAATTAAAAAGCGACTTGCCACGGGCATCCGCCTCAGACAAAAATTACCTTTTTCCGACACCATGACATGTAAACCGCTGCTGTAAACACATGTGGTTCCTTCTATCGGCCCATATCACAATCAAACGTATTATTAACAGTTGGGGCGATTTGGTTTCGCAGCTGGCCACAATTGGTTGCCAATGTACAAGACGTATTGCCTATATGTGTACACCATGGCAAACAGGTCCAGGCAATGACTTTTTACGCCCATTAACTTATTAAGGCTCTTCAGCCTTAAAGTTGATCATTGTTTTTTGTACAAACCAACACATAGGCGCTGTTTTATGCGCTAAAATTCGCACAACCAATAGTCTGATACCAAATGCTTTTTAATGTTAAGCGCTATCATGCAAATAAACAGGACTCAAAAGAGACAAGATGCAACATGCAATATAGCCTACAGTAACTAGGCCTAACAATGTTATTGTTATGTATTAAATTTGCTCACAAGTAGGCCTACATGTACAATAATTGACTAACCATGCCTAACTAAATCGCATAAATTACGCCCAAACCGTGAATGTTGGCATCTCCACAAGTGCAAGATGGCGATAATAAGTATTACCGTGAAACTGAAAGGGTTTATGTTACATCACACTCAGTTTTGTCTGCAAAACGGTTGACATATTTTCTTCACCGACTTGGATTGTCGCAAAATGGGTTTATAGGCCTAGTTCCATATCCGACCACCACTTTTCACCCCTTTTCACTTTTTATAACCAATAATATCATGTGAGCAAGTAGGATTATCATTATAACGTTAACTTAGGCCTAATGTTCGGCCCTATTTTGAGTTACAACAGTGTCAATGTCAATATTGCATGATGAGTGAAACTGAAACAGTGCCAGGCAGTGCAGTGCAGTGCCAGCATGGCCATGATGGCCAGAGAGTGCCAGTGGCGGTCGGATATTGAATCTTTTCCTTAAATTCAATCAAATTGTTTGTGTAAATCCCACCTGAACTTAGAAATTCATTACTACAAAGCCCTTTAAATTCTACATATCTGAAAGTATAAACTCAGTTACACTTACCTCTAACACCAGTCTTCAGTTCAGGTTACAGCAGGCCAACTAAGACATTGTAAGACAAAAGAAAATGGCTGCCCCACCGCAAGCGTGCAGCTAGCTCATGTACAGGCCAGCAGGTCACATGGAAAAACCTAATACTGTGATTGGCCAAAAGTACACACACTTTAAACTGGTCAACAGAGGGCAGCATTGATGCAATTTCTGGTCCACAGAAGGAAATACATTTTTAATTGACTTTGTGTTTTCTGTGGACTTCGCTAATAAAATAAAATTAGAATTGTTTCATGACTTTAATTAAAATAAACCAGGAACCTTCTGTGGACCCAGTGTATGTCCACACAAGGTCAACTGTCCACATAACGTTGGTGTGTAAACTTGTTGCAGTCCACAGTAAGATGGCAGTGCCAACGCACACACACACACTTACAATAATTGTACCACAGATTTATTGGTTACCTTGGGGCTTGTGTTTTAGATGCTTTCTAGGTTGTTGAACTGAGTCTCACTGATGCCAGCCATTGCATCTAATTCCAATAACTCAGCATACCGGAGAGCTAAAATACAAAATATAAATAAATGTTCAAATGATTATGAAAAAATAAATTCAGAATGGGGAAAGGCCAACATGTATTACTCCAGTAAGAGAATGCCCTCTATAATTGCAAAAACAACCTTCATCACCCCCACCCCATTTGCATTTTCTATCCTGAATTTTGGTGTACACATGTTGTACACCAACACACCTGCATGTTTATTTTCCAATTAAACCTCATTAACTCATCCCTCTGCAGCTTTTTCTTAATTTATTAGTTTTCTTTTGTTATGCAGGCTCTTTATCTTTTTATGTTATAAGACCTGACCTTTCTTAAAGCATAGAGGGACAGACTTTCTATGCTTAATAACAAAACAATAAATGTAACCTAGCTCAGAAAAAACAGGATGCCCCTATGACAATTTTGTGGCTACTACTAGCAGACCAATCAAGTAAAAGCATCTCTTTAGGTTGAGTTAGGGATATATTTCGCTGACACGAAGAACATGCAGAATTGCAGAAGAGACAACACACGAACATGTATATATTTACATGGATTTGCATACATGTACTGTACATGTATGTAGGCGAGTTACACAATATTTTCCAACGATGCTCTTTTGACTTTGACTGCATGGCACAGTTTAAAAAAAAGAATTTCTGGACAATATAGCATCTATCCATGCTCAGTCATTATCCTTAGTTAAAATGCAAACTTAAAATCATGTAGGTACACTGCAAAAACAGGGAAAGAGTAGACTCAATATAGTTTTTACGAAATAGATGCAGTACAACAGTTTCGTCCGTCACGAACCTCCATTGGATTGTGCATGTAATAATTATGTCTACTTACCTCTTAATAATGCAATTATATTTTCCTCTTTCTCGGTAACCCATTTTATTTTCTTGTATTTTGCTTTGGAGTTAAAAAGAACGGCAAAATTCCTCAGTATTTTTCATGTAAACGAGAATGAAATGGCTGCCGGTGAAAACGTTTTGCTTGTGATAAAATGTCACGTGATCACTGATACGCAATGTGATTGGAGATTGCCTCGACAGATTGCCTCAAAGTAGAAAGCCAGTCTACTCGTTGCCACTGGATTGCGTGAATGTTACACAGGGCAATCTCCGAGCAATCTCATTGCCAGCAACTTTTATTGCCTGAAAATTGCCCGAAAATTGCCCCATGTGACAAGGCCATTACGTTGTAGGCCAATATTAAACTCCGTATATTGCTGTGTGTACGTATTATGTGCACGCGCGATATGGGCTATTCGTACATACAGGGAATAGTAACTCAGCATATTGTTTCACTTAACCTTCCGGTTTCGACCGGAAGGAAAGGTCAGATTTGGGTCACGTTTGAAAACGAAATGTGACATAGTTCAAGATCTTTAAGATGATAAAAAGATTGTGAAAATATCTTCTATGGTTCATGAGATATGATTTTTTGAAATTTTGAAATTTACAACTTCCGGTTTCGACCGGAAGGAGAGGTCAAATTGAAGTCACGTCGAAAAACGAAAAATCAAGATCTTTCAGATGATGCAAAGATTGTGAAAATATCTTTTGTGGTTCATGAGATATGATTTAGCGTAATTCGACACCTGATGACGTAATCATGACGTCACAGCAAACGGTTTCGTCAGATTGAGATGTTCTGTTCATGTGTTAAGTTTGAAGGCTGTAAATGCTCAGCAAGGATGCCTTTGTTGCCGGACAAGCGCCACTGAGAAAAAGAAGTAAAACTAGAGCTTAAGTGTTTGTTAGAACAAACACACGGTGTTCGAGTCTACTTCCGGTTCAATCAAATTATCATCGATGATGTCAATATCATATTGTGCAAGGGTTTATCATCTTTTATAATAACAATATCAATTTCATATTCAAAAGACATATCAATTTTGCGTTAGAATGTGTTGAATTTGAACTTCCTGTTTGGACAGGAAGTAAAGGTTACATTAGGTGGTTTGAAGGTCATATATGACCTCCTCATGATTATGAAAAAATAACAAATTTGTCAACTTATACATTAAATTGAAGCTATGAGATATGACCTTTAAAAATTTGTAAAATCGTTACTGTGTGCCACTAATTGGACCATTGGCAAGCATTTATGGTAACTCATTTCACAAGAATTACAAGCTATTAATGTAAGGAATTCAATTGTGGTTTTTGTTTTCTAATAGGTCATTTAGTTCTTGAGATATTGGCTGTTGAACTTGGAAATGTTGTGAGATTTAAGCAGTAAATTACAAATTAACAAGTGTGACTTGGAACACAATGTTTTTATTTTAAATATTGACACTAGCCCAACACATGCTTTTTTCAAAAAACCATGCTAGATGATAAATCAACATTAAAATCACTCATATGAAAATAGTTTGCCAGGGTTGTAGGTAGACAGATCAACCTATTCAACGTTATTATGGGCATAAAGTCACAAAGTTGATTTAGGATAGAAGGGGACTACATGTATAGTAACTGGATTAAACTTGGCTGCAAATTCAAAGAGCAGGAAGTGTGGGTTAAATTGTTTGGGGTAGTTTGGGGTTACTGAAGGCACTGAAGCATGGAAGACCATATAAATATTTCCCTTTCCCTTTCCTTCAGCTAATTAGCCTTTCATTAGAAAAAAGCTTATAACTACTACATGATAAAGTTGGAAGAAAGCTTGCATCCGTGCTTTCCATCTTCCACTGCCCCCCGCAGAAGAGTTTTTGTCAAAAGTAAATAATTCCCAAATTCAAACAAAATTAAATGTAATTATATTCAATGGATCAAATCTGATAATTGGTTGCCCTTTTCACTTTGTTTATGGAAAACCTTTCAATTTTAGATTTAAATGAAGCCAACATTGGTATTTATCTCTTGGTATTAAGTCTTGTACAAAATAAATTTAATCTTTATTTATAATATACTTCACTTTCAGGTTAAGTTTATAACAAAATATAATGATAAATTGACAATGATATTGACACTGTAATCAAGCATCTCCTTATTGTGACATGCTTATAAACTGTCTTTGTTTTCACCTATACTGCAAATAATTTAAAAATAATGTATAACATTTGAAAACAAATTCTACATTGATTTTTAAATTTTCAAGGTTGTACACATGATTGGCAAAATGTCTGTAGCTGCATCCATACTACAGAATTACAACCTAAAGATCAGATGCCATTTTGTACATAAATTGTTAGACATTGAAATAATCAAAGAGTTGTATGGGTGCTTGTAAATTGCTAATAAAGCAATGAAATACATATTTATTTTAACTGTCTGTTGGGTTTCATGACTTGACTTTTGTCGTTACACACTTCCTCCCCACAATCAATTGAAACCATTTTGTTGACCTGTTTAACCTACTTGTAACCAATCTAGAAATGAGTGTACATGGTCTTACACATGTAACAAGTGAAATGACTTCAGTGTAAATGAACCCAACCATGATCCTTGTTGACAAGAAAACAGAATATATATCCACTGGATCAAATCTGATAATTGGATGCCATTTTCACTTTGTTTATGGAAAAACCTTTCAATTTTAGATTTAAATGAAGCCAACATTGGTATTTATCTCTTGGTATTAAGTCTTGTACAAAAATAAATTTAATCTTTATTTATAATATACTTCACTTTCAGGTTAAGTTTATAACAAAATATAATGATAAATTGACAATGATAGTGACACTGTAATCAAGCATCTCCTTATTGTGACATGCTTATAAACTGTCTTTGTTTTCACCTATACCGCAAATAATTAAAAAATTATTTATAAAATTTGAAAACAAATTATACATTGATTTTAACTTTTCAAGGTTGTACATGATTGGCAAATGTCTGTAAAGATCAGATGCCATTTTGTACATAAATTGTTAGACATTGAAATAATCAAAGAGTTGTATGGATGCTTGTAAATTGCTAATAAAGCAATGAAATACATATTTATTTTAACTGTCTGTTGGGTTTCATAACTTGACTTTTGTGGTTACACACTTCCCTCCCCACAATTGAAACCACTTTGTTGACCTGTTTAACCTAATTGTAAACAATCTAGAAATGAGTGTACATGGTCTTACACATGTAACAAGTGAAATGACTTCAGTGTAAATGAACCCAACCATGATCCTTTGTTGATAAGAAAACAGAATCAACCTGCATTTATAATAAATGTACGCTCTGTATGTATGATTTAGTGACAGTTCAGAATGGGTGACATTCAGGGGTTGTCATTGGAATCGGTAATTTTAGAATAAAATGTCTGCCCCCCCTCCCCCAAGTTCTTGGTGATGGCATGTACTGCCACTGGTGATGAACCAACACATTTGGGTTTTTTCTAAAATTCTTTGGTCTATCATTGCAGCACTATAGAATCCAAGAACTAGGGAAGGGGAGGGACAAACAAGCAATAAAAGTATAAGGGGGCCCAAATTACCAATTCCATTGACTGATGACGACTGGTGCTTCATTATGTCGAAAATCACACCCAGCATCAATTCTGCATAGCTGAAGTTGCAAGATGTTTCTGTCCTTTCTAAAAAAAGATTTAAGATTGAAAATAGGAGTAAGGGCTTAGATTTAAATAAATGTTTAACTGACATGGATTGGAAAGGTGGTTATCAGATACACCCTTCTTGGACTGAAATGCCAGTACTGTTATAGCAAAAATAATAACAAATTATACTAAACCTTAATTTTTGTAATAAACAACCATTAAAACTAAATGAAATGTTCATCATTGGTATGAAGACCCCTTCTCAAACGATCTGTTAACATAAGACGTTAAACCATACCAAGATTTTTGATGACTTGAACAGTTACGATACTGCATTTGGATGTGGTGTCGACGCCGTGTTGGGGTACTGTTGGCTGGAACTCAGTCTGAGCCATGATACATCGGAGTCAACATGCTGTAAAAAATAATAGTTAAGTTTTATGGAAGTACATGGAATAAAGTATTTGAAATTTCTGAGAAGTTCTAATTTATGTGAATGAGGAAAATAATATGTCACAGTGAACATGCTGTAAAAAATAATAGGAAGGTTTTATAAGTATATGGACCAAGAATAAAGTATTTGAAAATTCAGAGAAGTTCTAATTTATGGGAATGGGGAAAATAGTGTATACTTTTAGAGTAGCTGGACCATTGAAATTGAAAAGGGCATTGTTTGTTTTCAAAATTGCACACAATTATTCTTGACAATGTGTAATAAATTAAAGAAATGTTCTCGCACGAAACTCTCATCAAAAGAGAAAGGTATTTAAGGAAATTGCAGAGTCTCATATACTCATATAATTTCATGTGATTGTGATGTGAGTGATGTCTGAGAGAGGCCTCGGGGAGCAGGACCTACAAGTACATGTATTGTGTCATGAATATTGTGCATTTTCCTGTGAAATAATTGTCTATGTAAGTTTATTTGTATCTGAGAAGGGTACAAAATTAAGGAAAAGTGCAGTAAACAATCGCTAGGCTACTTATTTAATTTGTGCACAAACTGAAGATTTTTGGAGAAAACAAAAATTACAAAATATATGGCATAACATTTCTACTGAATAATTGCCATAACCTTAACAACTGAATTTTCCTACCCTTATTTATATTCTAAATACATGTTGGTGACATATTTTGTTAGTTGTTTACTGTCCAAAGTATAAAATTCAGGCCTAACTAACGTTAGTCATGTTAGTTAAACAGGCACAATGCAACGACGAATGGACAGCTTAAAAAATGGTTTTTCTTGTATAAAAACACGAAGATAAATACAGGAAATCCTCTTAAAAAGTAACTTCAATATACTTACTCTTTATGACGGTGTTGGCAATCCATTTTTACAGCCTAAAAAAATGACGTTTGGGCCATGGGCACCACACGTACACACGCAAACTGCGTCGATATAGACATGTTTCCATTAACCAAATATCGTGTACTACACGATATTTGGTTACAGCTACATGTACAATCGATATCGACGCTGTGTGCGTGTATTGTGCTAATGGCCCAGACTAGAACCACGTATTGCGCCTTGCGGCGCTATACGAACTTTGATTCCTTCATGCAACGTATATGAAACGTTTTAAATATTTTACTTTTTAGCGTAATTCGACACCTGATGACGTAATCATGATGTCACAGAAAACGGTTTCGTCATCTTGTTATGTTCTGTTCATGTGTTAAGTTTGAAGGCTGTAAATGCTTTGCAAGGATGCCTTTGTTGCCGGACAGTCGACACTGAGATTAAGAAGTAAAAAAAAAAAAAATTAAAAACAGTACAAAAACAATAGGTGATCGCGCTGCGCGGTCGAACACCTAAAAAAACAGTACAAAAACAATAGGTGTTCGCGCTGCGCGCTCGAACACCTAAACAGTACAAAAACAATAGGTGTTCGCGCTGTGCGCTCCAACACCTAAAAAAACGTACAAGAACAATAGGGGTTTAGGGCACATGCCCGAACACCTAATTATTGAGTCTTTTCTTTTAATGAAACAACACTTTGACACAACTTCATTAATTATAAATATAAAAACTGGATGGTAAAATCAGGGTCGACCCTGATTTTACCATCCAGTATAAGACTGATAATAAGAGCACACACTGGGAGGTTGGTGATTGGTTGGTTGGTTATCAGGTATGATGAAGATATCTATCCAGGAGAAGTTATACGCATTGCAGGTGAGAAAACGGTAGTTAAAGTAATGTAGAAGGCAGGAAGCTTTGGAAGTGGCCCTCTAAGGATCCAGATATTGTCTTTTATTCACTTGACGAAATTGTGAAAAAATACAAGGTCCTCAAGTTGCAGGTTCAAGGGGTAAAAATATAAGATTACTAAAGACTTTATGTTGAATATTCATATAACTGTATCAAATGTTTGAAAATTGAAAGATGACTTCAGGTTTTATTTTGCTTTGTGTTTAATTCAGTTTCCTCATGTAAAAGGAATTCATCACTCCCTCTGGTAACTTTTTGTTTGGACAAAATATCACGTTTGAAGGATTAAGGAAAATAAAAATTGGAAACAAAAACAATTTTTTTATGAAATATTGAAAATGGATCTTTAAAGTAACACTAACAGGTTGTATGAAAGGATACAATTTTGTACTTAGTAGTTACAGTATTGATCTGTCAAAGGTTTATTTCAGACGGAAATAAGATTGGCAAATTCTCAGACTTATCATGTGTACAAGCTGTGTCATTGCATGTCACACACCACACGTAACCAACAAATGTCACACACCCAACCACACTAAATTTTTTAATCTGTTTAATAAGTTAATATGTAAATGTGTGATTTTCAAATCAATAGTGCTATTATGTTAGTACAATGATAAAGTCCTGGTAAAAAGATGGGCTTGTTGATGTGTCAGGGTTTTTCAAATGAAATTTAAGATAACTTGCTTCTGTCTGACGTCACACACGTAACCGACTTTATTTGACCTCTGACCCCTGACCCAGAAATAAGATGTTTAGTGAAATTACAAATTTAACATTTAGATTAGGATCCTCTAATGATTGTTTAATATGTAAAAGAAAATAATTAATCATCATAAACAAACGGCAGAAGATAGAATATCAGAATTTCCTATTTTTAGGTCATACACGAAACCGAGAAGGGCCCTTTGAGGAGTGAGAAGGCACTGATGGAAGACTGTTGTGAAGAATTGAAATCTATGACAAGCTTGATAGAACAACTAGGTGAGAAATGACATGTGCTCACTTAAAGCTGGTTCATACTTCATATGAAGGCAAAAGGGAAAAATGAATCATCCACGTCACATCAACTGTTGACGTCACAAGTTTGCATGAGTCTGCCTGATCTAGATTTAGGATATTTACATGAATTTATTTATAAGCATGACTGCTGTTCATGGGCTAGTTGCTTTCATTCTGTATGAGTATGAATGCAATGCAAGATGGTGTGGCTAAGAAAAAATCTCAGTTTAAATTATTGTTATTTTTGAGAAACTGAAGATGCTGTTTGGGTATTATTATAACAAAATAAAAATTGAATCTGTTGAGATCTTCATTTGCTGATTTTCAGATATTGCCAGGAAGCACTTAAAGAAATTTATGGAAAAATTAGGTGAGTTTGGTACACCCATGACAGGTTTCTGTCCTGGATTAAAAGATAGCAATACAAATTTAACAGTACAAGATTTATTGATATGAAATCAAATCCTGACAGTGAATCAACTGAATTATTTTCAGTTTTATCAAATGTTTAAAAAAATTATGTATTTCTTAATATCTTCATATTGTTGCCATATTTATAACTGGTCTGTCTATTTATATGCAAACAATTTTTTACTTTTCACATGTTTTATTTTCAGGCTGAGGAATCCTTCATTTTATTACAATAAATAAATAATTGTTTTCTCTTTGTCCATATGGGAATATGAAACCTGTTGCTATTCATCAAGATGAAACAAGCCAGCACCCAACCCCAGTTTATCAACAGCTTTTGTGCGTAACTGCGCATGTTGTTGTTGTAGGTATGTTACACATTTTCAAACCTCGTTAACCCTCCTACTTTAGCTGAACTTTAGTGGCAAGTAGCCATAGAGGTAGTCGAATGCCCATTTTGACTGTTGATCCATGTGCACACAGGGGCATTTTTGACTTGGTTTTTACTGTCATTTTGACCACCCTCAACAATACAAGACAATACCAGTCAAAATCGGTTGACTAATTTTGACCTGTAAATGTTACTACACGTAAGAATTGACAGTGTTTGACTATACCTTGGCAAGTATATCAACATTTTGACTGATTTTGACCCTTGCAGTCATAGAAGGGTTCATGACATTTATATATTTATTAAACCTGGTTTATTAAAACCAATTTTTAGGTGGTGTTTTGTGCAATTGTTCAACAAGAACAAGTCTCTCAAGGGGTATGTATTTATTTATTATTTTATTCTTCCCCTCCGTTAGTTTTAGCCTCCACTTTGAGTGGCATTTAAGAGCCTTACCAACTCTGGTGTACACCAACGTTTTTATTACATTTTTGGTGTACATTTAGTGTACCTGTTTTCTGCACCAGAAGTATACCAATACAAACTCTACACCAATGGACACCAATAGAGCACCAAATTGTCTTTGTCAATTTGCAGCGTGCACCAATAGTGCACCAAATACACTTGGGCATATTCTGAATTTCTAGATCTCCTACACTAATAAAGCACCAAAATTACTTACAAATAAAGTAACCACACCAAACGTGCACCAGTTATACTTAGTCTGAATCAAGCAACACCAATAAGGCACCAAATGTACTTTAAAACTCGATTCCACTTTAAAAGACTCTATAGCGTGGACATGGTTGACCAGCTAGGTCTATCCCTTATACAAAAATGAGCTTGCCGCAAGTTTTTATGCTTGCACTCTTTTCTGGTTGCTGCAAGCTTGCCACAAAGCCATTTGCAAGGTATAGTTTGCAAGCTTGCAAGCTCACTGAACGTTTGCAGTAAGCTTGCAAGAAGCTTGCAAGCTCCTTGCAAGCTGTAACCTTTTCACAAGCTTGCCTTCTTGCAAGCTTATTGGTTGTTAATAATTGTACTATATTTTATTCTTCATGTATAATTCTGTAATTAAACTTCATCTTGCATTTTCAATGCATATGTTTTTTCAAGGAAATACATGTATAATCCTCAACCTTATTATATATATTTATATATTTATATATATTTATATATATATATATATATATATATATATATATATATATATAATTATATATATATATATATATATATATATATATATACATGTATATATATATAGGTTATACATGTATATACATATATATATATACATATATATACATGTATATATATATACATGTATATATATATATATATATATATAAACAAATTTAACAACATTAATGCAATTAAAAAAAAAATTCAAATCAGTGAATTACTCATAGTCCAAAGAGTAATTTATTTTCAGAAAGTACATACATATGTAAATGTATAATTATGTATGTACAATTTTGAAATAACACATAATATTCAATTGATGTATTATGTTAAATCCCTCAATATTGTTTGGCAAATTATGAAATCTAGTAATAAAAAGACCAGATCTTCTAAGTTCTATAAATACCTTCTATTCTGCCTCCTTTAATGTACAGCAGAATCATGTATTGCTCGGGCCTAAAGTATACACAAGTTTGAAATGAACCATACAGGTATTTCTAATTGCTACCCAAGTGATTTTGAACCAACTGTTTTTTCAAACAAGTGTTTTTTCATCATGACAGAAATTCTCTAGCCTATACATGCAGAATAAATAAACAACCTGTGATCTGATAAGTATATTTGTGGAGGCAGCATATATTTATCAAATGTACAGGTGTACATTAATACATACTATGTACAACTCCATGATGACTTTCCTCATACCCAAATACATTAAGTAAGTTGTTTATTTGTGTGTAACCCACTTATTGGAATTACACAGACTATAGGCAAGCAAGCTGTAATTGATACCTATATAGTGAAGTGCACATACATGTACCTTGCATTGATTATGTAATACTATCACTGTATGGGGTAGTGTGTGTGTAACTTGACACTGTGTGGCCATAGCTGTCTGGCCAATCATTGGACCTTAATTCATGGTCAAGCATGCCTCTGCAGTGTGTGTGCTCTAAATTCAAACTGGAAGAAACAGATCTACAGTATACGATAGTTTTTCAATGGAAGCAGTGAAATTTCAAGCAAGTTTTGTGATGCAGGATTGGATTAATGATGGTAAGATGATTGTACTTGTTCAGTCTTATGAACTGTATGAATGATTTTACTTCATGTGAATGTGAATTGTACACTATGGGCTATTGAGTGCTGCGAATACAGAAATACTGAATGCAGTCTTGAATTGATCTGTAAACCTATTGAATTTTGCAAATGAGTGCAATTTTGTTTTAGTTTTGAAATGGTGTTCATTATTTTTGCTATTCATGTCGTATTGTAATGATTTATTTAACAACATATGGTAATTCAGGAATAATTAACTGAATGATGATCGAAAAGCACGTGTAAATATACTGCATGGCTCTACTGCCTCTAGAAAATATTGCAGTCACATCCACATGATGGATACAAGAAGTTACATGTATACTAGTCAAACAAAGAAACGCAAATGTTTTTAAAGTGGTATATTTCTGCACACTTGGTAGAAATTGGTTTACTTTAGCAATGCGCATACTAAGGAAAGTGACTTCCTTCATTTCCACACCTGTTTGCATTGGCCACGGTTGATTGCACATCGTCAAGGACAAAAAGGTCATTTGGCATGGACAGTGCAGGACCAGATTACGTAACTGGAAATTTAGCTGTGTGACTATCCAAAATCGTGGAGGGGGTCTCGGGCGTACAGAAAACCAAATTCATTATGCAGTTAGGCCGTCAGCAGCAATGCCACGACTCTCTGTTCTAGAGCGCGGCCGCGCTGTCGGTATGCTGGAAGCGGGTATGAGACCCAGGGCTGTCGCACGTGCTCTTAACGTGCATGAATCCACTATTGGCCGTCTCAGAGACAGGCACCAGGCCAGTGGGGATGTTGCCGACCGACGAAGAAGTGGTCGGCCCAGAGTCACCACCCCAAACCAGGATCGCCATATTGTGCTCCTCCACCTCCGAGATGGGCGCCGGGATGCTGGTCAAACTGCAAGAGAGACCCCACACAGGCACAACAGACGCATCAGCGACCAGACTGTGCGGAACAGACTGCGTGCTGCTGGTCTGCGAAGCAGGCGCCCGTTTGGAGGTCTCCAGTTGACTGCACAACGGCGGGAGCGCCGTCGTCAGTGGTGCATGCAGCATCGGCAGTGGACTCAAAGGATGTGGAGCCAGGTGTTGTTTACGGACGAGTCCCGGTTTCGCATATCCCACAATGATGGCCGTGTTAGGGTCTACAGGAGGCGTGGGGAGCGCTATGCTGACTGCAATGTCGTAGAGCAGGACAGATGGGGCGGTCCTAGTGTCATGGTGTGGCCGGCATTGCCGCCAACAGCCGCACCAATCTGATTGAGATTCAGGGCAATCCGAATGGGCAGGGCAATCTGAATGGGCAGCGCTACCGAGATGAGGTCCTGGCAGCAGAGGTTGTGCCTTTCTTGCGCCAGCATCCCAATATCCAACTGCTACAGCAGGATAATGCACGCCCGCATGTTGCCAGGATTGTGACTGATTATCTGCGACAGCAAAATGTGGAAACCCTTCCATGGCCTGCCTTTAGCCCCGACATGTCCCCAATAGAACACGTATGGGACGAACTTCAACGGCGGGTTCATGCCAGGCCTGTAGCGCCCCAGAACGCTCAGCAGTTGGCGGCCGCGCTTCAAGAAGAATGGCGCGCACTGCCTATGGGGCGGATTAGGCGCACAATCCAGTCCATGCGCCAGCGCATAAACGTCTGCATCCTGGCCAGAGGTGGACACACCAGTTATTGAGTACTTACACTTTCATGTCATCATAATTTTTCTGGGGTGCAATCAAATTTTGTTGGTATAAATTGGCTTCGAAAAAAAAAATGCGTTTCTTTGTTTGACAAGTATACATATCCATTATTATATTTAAGAACTCATATCGAGGTTCCTTTTCGAAAATCTAATAAATTGGGGGTGATTTACATCCTGGAAAGAGCATGTACCTGCATGTAATTGTATCTGTGCAAATATATAATAGCCACATTTCAAATTTAAATTGAAGGAGAAATAACTGGCTTTTCTAATATTTGTCTCCTTTCTTTGAATACACAGACTAAGTTGTTCTACGATAAAACCATATGACTGATGCTGCTACTGTGATCAAAGATTGGATGACAACCAGCCTCTATCTACCTGATGAAGCTACAGCATTTCAACATTTTCCAAAAGAGATTATATACTTCATATGCTGTTGCACAAATATACTGACATAAGATGAACATTTAAATTTTGATTGTTCATTCTTAAATGGTTGTATTATTATCTTTTGGCTATACTGTTATTGTAATTATTTCAAAAATGTTATTGCACATAAATTATGTAAAGATAATATTTAGCCAAAAAACATACGATGATTCATATTTGATTTACAATAAAATGATTCCCTTATGGTCACAATCAAAATGTATCCCTCAGGATTAGCCTACATTCAAGCTAAATTATTATCCACCAAAGATGTCAGATATTTATAGCTACTGGTATTATTTTACTAACCTACAAGTTAGCCTGCTGATGTTCAAGTTAGCCTGCTGATGTTTTCATCAGAAAGCTTGTAGATCGACATATATGTATGTCAGCTTGCATATTATGTGCAAGCTTAATATTTAGATCTTGGCAAATATAAATATTTGCAAGCTCCATTAAGCTGCAAGGTGTCTGTAGTTTTAGTTTGCATATTCAAGCAAGCTTGCAAGACTGCAGCAAGCTTACAATCTTGTCTGCAGCAACCTTGCCCTAATTTTCATTTTTGGAACCCCTGCCAGCTTACAGGCTTGCTGCAATCTTGTCTGCAAGCTTGCTGCAATCTTGTCTGCAAGCTTGCTGCAAGCTTGAACTAATTTGCATTTTTGGAAGCCAGCAAGCTCCATATTTCTGTAAGGGTATAGCTAGGCCTACTGCAGTTATTTTTACATTATGTATACACGAAGTCTGCACACATGTTGGTAGTTTTCCAACGTGAAGTATAAAATAAAGCAGCTAGACCAATGCTTTGGTGTATGTACTAGTTTAAATAATTTGGACTACACCAAAACCATGTGCACCAATGCTACACCAATATCTGTAGGCCTACATGTACCAAAATACACCACTCGTGTAGTGTTGGGACTACACCAAAACCATATGCACCAATACTACACCAAATTTTCAGCACCAAAATGCACCACTGGTGCTCTTTAGTACTAATTTAAATAATTGGGACTACACCAAAACTGCACCAACCAGTACAAATTTTAGGTTGGGTGTTCCGAGGGTACACCAAAAGTGCACCAATAACAGTCTGGTGTAGTTTTGGGCTACACCAATTTTTTTCAAATGCCTACACTAAAACTGCACCAACTTGGCACCAAAACGGCACTAAAGTTGGCTAAGGGAATTGTGCCTTGGCAACCTTTCATAAAAAAATATCAGTGGTACATCACCTGGCTGATGTACAGAGGTCTACCTAATAATAATACAACTACAAGAACAAGAATAACTTGTGCACAAAATTTACCCCTCCCTTTTCCCTATTCTATTTCTAATAACTCCTTCCCAAATTTTTACACATTGTTTCAACACAACGAAGTGATTTAAGCTATTTCTGACAGTAAATCTTTCGTGAAAGGTAGTTACATTAGGGCGACACCAATTTGTCGCCCAGCCTAATGAAGTGGGTCGCCCAGACCAAATAGTTACCAAAACGTGTCGCCCTATTATACATGTAGCTTTTAAGTACAACAGCAACGTGTCCAAACTTCTGTTTCACTTTTCAGAAAAAAGAATACCGGTAAAATCCAAGAAAGGTTCGCCGGTAAAATCCAAGAAAGGTTGGTCTGCAAACGACATCCAGACACGACCAGGTAAATAAGAGTTGGACCCTCCAACATATATCCAGGGGTTGGCCTTTTCATAACATTTAACACATAATAATGTCCTTATCCTTACCCATCCTTGTTAGTATCATGAAAAAGAAGTACATAGTTGGCTTTTTCAAACCCCTTGTGTCTAGTACAGGCCTGTGATTTCTTGGGATTTTTTCCTGAATTTATTTTAATCTCCCTTTGCCTCAAAATGTTCTTAAAAGTAGAGAGTTAGAGGAAGAAGTAGCCTGTATTGTGTCCAAACCTCTTGTTTGTGGGGATGTTGAGAGTCTTTAAATCCCCCAAAATCAAACATCCAGGAGGTTCAGGGGGCTTTGACCTCTACACCAAATGGAGACCCAGACCTGCTACCAATTTTTCAGGATTTTTTTTTACTTTTGTCAAATCACACCCCTGCTAACATTTAATATATATTTAATGTTTTCTGGGGGGTCATTTAGGCCTAAGAAACACATTTATTTGCTGTGGCCTTACACCTGTTATGTAATTCTGTCTTAAATCCAGACCCAGCATCCCAAATAAATAATACTGCAACGCTGTCACAAAGACCGGGGGATTGTGCCGTATGAAATGTCGGGCAGGATACGACACATGTTTCCGCCACACCAACATAAAACAATACAAATATGTGACCGGCTCTGGGAAAATGAGTCTGATGTGGTAAAAATTTAATTGTAGTTTTATATATGGCTGGAAAGAGCATAAAACAAGCTTCATGTTGATACCTCTTTGACACTTCTGGCATGTTGGGTTCAAAAGTTATTTTACTTTGAAATAAATTAACTTGACGAAATTGGGGAAAACCACTATAGGAGAAATCATGCTTTTAAAACTGCACTGCAAATACTTGTGACCAACGAAGGGTACTCTTTAAAAGTCCCTAGTTACCACTTTGTTCCCAACATGCTATCACTTTGATTTTTTTGGAGAACATTAAATATTATATTACCATCATGTTTAGTGCATTAAAATAGATTTGTTTACCTAATTTAAATAATTTTACCTCATTTGCATAATTGAACATTATTATTATGCCCTTTTTAAATTATAAATTATAAATTAAACACAATGAGACACACAGATATAATTGAAATCAATAGTTAAAATGCATCTAACATTTTTATTGATCCTTCATCCTTGCTGTGGTATTGTTTGCCCAAAAAATAAAATTTTACCAATATTTTGGGTGAAAAATGTGATTTTTGGGAAAAAAACATTAAGCTCATGTTTTACTCAAAACGAATTGTTTCCAAAAAAGAAGAAAGTAATCCTGGTATTTTATTGATCCTTAAACCTTGTCATAGTACCTTTGCCAAAGTCATGCATGCTTGAAATGGTACATTGTACAGTAGGGCCTACAACTCGTACTCAGGCCAACTGGTATGCATGCTAACTCGTACTCAAAGTACAGTCGTGATGGCAATCGTGAAAATAAAGATAATTTAAATTAAATGAATTATTTATTGACATTTAGCACAAGTATTACATATCAGTAATTCATTTGTTATGAGAAAAGAGTTGATGGTAAAAATGTTCTGATCAATCAATGAACCAATTGACATAAGACCGAGTTGGAGAGAATCCGAGTTGGAGAGAATCCGAGTTGGAGAGAATCCGAGTTGGCGAGAATCCGACTTGGCGAGAATCCGACTTGGCGAGAGTCCGAGTTGAGGACAGTCCGAATTAGAGTGGGTCCGAGTTGGAGAGGGTCCGAGTTGGCGTAAGAACAAGTAGAAAGAGTACAAGTTGGTTGCATATAAATTGACTCAGATTCTGTTCCTCTTGTAATTCCGCTGGTGGCGGGTGCCTACCGATGGACTTCATGGTTATTCATAGTGATCTTGCGTGCATACTTAACGCCTCGATTCATCTGATGAAAATCTAGAAAAAGGAATACAAAACAGAAACAGATGGTTTTGAATACTCAAGAACAAACATGACAAAATCAAAGTGTCTGTCTCAATTAGCCTAATTTAAAATAAATTTACTGACCAATGCTGACAGATCCAGAAGTCTTTGAATGTATTTGTTGGGCTTAAAGCCAAATAAAAGTGGCCGAAAAACAATACAATATAATTATTTGGATCAACTTAGTTAACGTTAACGTTAATCAGGTAAAATTTGCAATAAGAATACTGACCATCCCCTACGGTTACTAAAATTAATTCAATTTATTTCTTAATTTTGTGATAAAGTGAAATCAAGATTGAACTGAATGTAACTGATGTAACCCTATGATTATACATTGTAACTCACTTGTAAAACGTCTTTCACCTGAAGTCAAAGCGAACATACAAGACTGTCGGAAACATCAGCTCTACCGCCCGCCATCAGCACGTTAAAATGAACATCTTCGCATCCATTGCGAGACGAAGGACTAACGTTAACGTTAAATTTTTGGACGAAATTCTCAACTATTCTTCCTTTTCTAGACCCGGAAGATTGGCATTTCACAGGTCACTAATGACATTGTCTACCTTGATCCCCCTAATTTATTGGACTTTATAAAACCACCACTATATTAATAAAAGTATAATTTGGTCTCGTCAAACCTGCAAAAAAGTGGTAACGAATTCCCATGCATACATTATACACGGCGCGGCGAGGAGGAGCACAAGTGCACAACGTGTCTTGTGCGCATGCGTATTATGACGTATACAGCGTATTGTCCAATTACGTGTACATACTTCAAACACGTGATTCAAGCCGAGGCTTTGCTTTGTAACAAGCGGGGTTTGTTTACATGGACATTTATGAATATAACTTGTTAGCAAAGTCCTTTGACCCACGTTTTGCCCATATTTGGAGAGACGAAGGCCCAAGCTTTCAGCCGATACCAATATGAACGTAGGGGAGTGCAGCTTGGGCCAAATACAAGGGGCGCAAAATCAGCAATTTGTAGCACATTGAAACGAAAACGAATGACAAATTGAAAGAAAAGAGTCCACAAAAACCTTGATTTATTCATCTTTATGAATTAAAATCATTATTTCTAATCATCAAATATGAAAATATATAAACCAAAGAAGCAAATTAATATCTTACTGGAAAAAAAAATTTAAAAAAAAATCACCCTCCCAACATTCATCGACCCTTTACGTGAAAGTAGAATCTGCGACAAGAGACTCATTTACTGGTTTAAAATTAACTATTAAAAAAAATGTTTTGCGATATTTACTGTATGTGTAAGGACACAATACTGGCTGACAAAAATGGGACACAGGGGTGAACATAAATATTGGTATTGGTGGAAAGTTGTAATTTACTTGGAAGTCATAAGAATGGACACACTTATACTTGAAAATAGCATTGGAGAGATAATGTGCCAAGTAGATTTTCTCCCTGTTGTATTTTCTCGATTGGCGTGTGAAAGTTAACGTAAGTTACATGGTGTCCACTTTTCAGTCTAGTAGCCAACAATAAAAGTCGAAGCAAAAAAATGTTTACACCATGATTATGTAGCTTATTCCCAATAAAAAATGGCTTAGTTTGGTAAGGATGAGTTTTGTAAAAAAAAATATCTGGCCGTTTTAACATTGTATGATTTGGCGGACATGGTGTGTAACTAACGTGAACACAGATTTAGCGATCATTTTTGAGGTTCGTGAATTTTTATATTTTTTTTTAGGAGCCAGTTTATTTCTTCATTAAGTTACTCAAGTTATATGCACATTGTGAGGAAAATAAGTAAGCGATACGTAAAGTGTTTGATTTGATGAACTTTTGTTCAATTAATGTCCCGTTTTTAGACGCCATTTTGGCAATAAAATCGGTTTGTAAACGTGAATTAAAAGTGACACAACACGTATTCACACTTTATTTTATCTTTATTTGTCTCTTAAACATATACAAATATTATCTAAAATAAAAAACAATTCAAAATAGTCAAATTATTGAAGAAAATCAAGATCATTTTGTGCACCATGTAAGTTAGTCAGTATTGTGTCCTTACACGTATGATATTGTTTAAAATGGTAAAGAGGGGCTCTAAGGTCAAATTTAGTTTTGTGATTTTCCCAATAACTAGAGTCCTAATGAAAGTGTGAAAAAATTACAAAAAGATTTGTCTCTAACCTCACGTTAAAGTGATGTAAAATGTCATTTTATTTGATAACCTTCCAGTGTGAAATTTATTAACATCCAAAGACAACAGTGACGTCACATTTCAAATAAATGGATCTCTACATTTTTGTACGGTGAATTTGCACTTCATTCCTGAATCTCCACAATATTTTACCAAATCGGCGTTGAAATTGACTTTTTGACAAACAAAAAATTCCTGTATGGAATGCTACAGACGTCATGTTTCAAATATCGCTCTGAAAGGGTATCAAATAAAATGATATGTTACACCACTTTAAAGTGAAGTTAGATACTTGTAATTTTTTTCACACTTTAATAAGGACTGAGTGCATCACAAAACTGAATTTGACCTTAGAGTGCCTCTTTAAGTACATAAGACTATGTATTCATTAGTTGTCTTTTATTTCTCCATCTTATACTTTTAATATAATTATTAGCATATCTTAAAACATTTGAGTTTATATTTTGCTTATTTTAAAACAAACATGTTAATTTAGTAGTTGTTAGTAACTTATACCTCAATCTAGGCTTGGGCGATATTGATTTTGTTTTCATACACGATATATCGTCAAACATATATCGCGATTTTCGATAATATCGCGATTATTTTTTTCAAGCATGAGTAATTTATAGCCGATAATAACAGGAATGTACCCATATACACCCGTCACAATAAATTGCCAGTGCTTACCTGTGAGACACGTGGAATTGCGCCGTTCACGAGTGCACCATGGCCATTGGCAAATTCGTTTGCGTAATAATTATGTGGGGCGGTTACTGCATCGTGCGTCCCAATCAAATTATCAGCTCGCGTTCCACATGACTATGTCATAGTATAAACGCGTGACTAGGTTTATTCCTGCATAGTCTGGTACCGTGGAGAATAAAACAATTGTTATATTACTCACACTATTTTAAATAAACGTCACGTGGTTTATCAAGAGTAGTGTACATGTGTTTTGTCACCACACAAGAGTCGCAGTATGGTATAATAAATAGTGTCCTAATCCCCCAACTTTGATCAAGCCGCCGTCGATCCATGCTTTGATTGGTCCTAGGACGGCGGTTCTGATCGTTGTCCTCGGAAAACGGCGTGTGTGTGTTGTGGAGGGAGGGATAAAATAGATATTGTACTCTCTTAAATGTAAAAGAGTGAAAACCACCTTTTCAAAGCGGTGTATGGCGCACAAGTCTTTTGGAGTGATAGAGTAAAATTAGTACTGTTTAAAGAGTGAATTTGTAGCCTTTTACTGTATTTTTCCCTCGAATCAGAGTGGGTTTTACTCCAAAAAAGACTTGTCCGCCATATAGCTCTTTAAAAGAGTGGGTTTCTTTTACACAACCTCATCCACCCCCACCCCAATGAACTATATTTCTCAATCGTTTCCCTCAATACACTGCCTGATAAGTTGTATTGTAGATTCATAAATTGTTTTGTTTTCATTACTAGCATTGATCTTGTGGTCCATTGTGTCCCCGAGCTCTAAACTGAGATGTGTCAAATTCTAACAATTAAAGAAATGTAAAAAATAATAATTAATAAATAAACTGTAATAAACCCAACTTTATTGAAATTCACTTGTTTCAACTGAGAAATTATGAACTCGATGCCAAGGATGCCACGGTGTTTCGTTCTCAAACGAATAGGAACTGTATCAAAATCACACAGATATACGTCCATATGATCACTTAAACAGATGGAGAGTTGTAAATACATAGTCGAATTTTTATTACTAACTTGGCGCATAATAACCTGAGAATTTCAATAGAAATTAAATTTCAATCATTTGTGTGTGTTTCTTGGTGAAAAGTAAAATCTTGCAAATAAAGTAGGAACGTGTATGCATTCTTTTAGTCAACGATATGAATGTAATATGAAGTTTGTGGGCCAGTCAAACATAAATTGCACTTTCACAGTGTAAAATTTTGGTATTATGCCAGAGAATAATTATTCAAACTGGTTGTCGGCACTTATGTACAAAGCATTTTTTATTTAATTGTTTAATTCATACAGCAATTACAGTACGTGTAATGTGCTGTCTGAATTGTTTGTGACATTATTTCTGTCAGTGGGATCAAGTGTTATAAATATCACTGTTGTCAGTTTCTATGATATATCCAATATCTTTCCAGATTCAGCTGCAGTTTTTATAGCAGACAGTAATAAATCCAATAAACTAAATTACTCTGATTTCTGTTGATGCGTTTTGATGTCTTATTTTTTAGGTGTTCGGGCATGTGCCCGAAACACCTATTGTTTTGTTTAATTTTTTTTTTTTACTTCTGCTTCTCCCCCGCGTTTGTCCGCAAAAAAACGCATACTTGCAAACTTCACATGAACTTGAAACTTGGCATGTACTTAGAACTTAACAAGTAGATGAAAAACGAGTTGTGAGTGACCCCAATTTGACCTTACTACCTGTCCAAACCGGAAGTCAAAGTTTAATAATTAAAAAAATCATATCTCAACAACCACAAGAGGTAAATTCACAATTTTTGTACCATTGTACTGATCGTTAATTGTCAAAAAATATTTACACAAAGGTGACCCCAATTTGACCTGACTTCCTGTCCAAAACCGGAAGTCAATGTTAAATATTTAACAAAAATCATATTTCAACAACCACAAGATGTAAATTGACAATTTTTGTACCATTGTACTGATCGTTAATTGTCAAAAAATATTTACAAAAGGTGACCCCAATTTGACCTTTACATCTCCCGAACACCTAGAGTTTGTGTCAAGACAAACTCGAATCTCTAGTTATTTTTATTTTCTGATTTACTATAACTTTTAATATTTAATAATGTATGGGGATACATTGTTGTGTAAATATATAGTTTAGCCAATATCCATGAGGTCTATTTTGATTTTAAAACAAGAGTGACTGTAATGTTAAAATATGAAAACAATTATTTATGCTCTACACTTGACACACGAGGGCACTTAGTTAAAACAATCAAAACCCTAAAATCTTCAAGTTGCCAAAGGTACAGTGGTTACGTCAATAGGATTTCTAATTGGAAAGTAAACAATCGTTGAGTAAGACGACATACACAATTAGGAGAAATGTTTTTTGAAAAGACAAAAATTTCAGTAAAAAAAATTAAAACTTAAAATAATACAAAATGCACAAATCAACCATAATCATCTTGATTTGCTAATGATTTCATGTCGGCATGTACATATGTAGGCCCTATAAGACTGACAATTTACCAAAAAAATACAATGTCGAAGCGACTGTTTTAAAATAATTTCTTAAACCGCTAATCAGCTGAAAAAGGCGTCTATCGAGTTTTGGGAACAGAAAGCGAAAACTATCTACAAAATACACCTTTGAGGGATTTCCCATCTAAAAAATCCTCCACTTGAGAAAATTAGAAGAATCCAATTCATGGTTGCCACTCACTGAGCATGGCAGAATGCAAGCCATGCATGCCACAGTCAGTGCACATACACACTGCATGCATTGGTGGGTGACACGATCAGATTAGGAGTGATGGAAGCTTTCACAAAGACATCGTATACCAAAAATGCCTGATTTTACATGAAAAAATATTCTGAAATAATTGTATAAAGTATATCTCCATCATCATACATATGATCTCCACCTTGCTGGGTAGGTAAGTTTACATTATTGGTTATATTTAATGAGAAAAAGTGACTATTGGTTCAACAGTGCTACCCACAACACACACATGGATCAAACTCAAATATCTGAAACAATACACGAATACAGGAAATATACAGTATTTATACAAAACAAAACAAATTGCTTTATTGCTTTGTTTCACATACTAGTGTTGGTTTCTATTACATGTCTACTTGTACAGAGTCTAATTACAAACACTTCTATTCATTGTACACAAAGTTCTTATTTTCTGTTTTCAAGGAGCAGTGCCAACAGTCACGTCAATTACTCCCTGTAGAAACACTTTGTGTCTATATACTAGAAAGGGGATTGTACTGCCCGCGGTCCAGGAAAGTACCAGTCAATTTTATTTTTACTTAAAGTGAGTATATATTTATCACATAACATTTTGTATGATTTTTCTTATTTAAATTTATACTCATGTGTCGTTGAGGTATCAGCTTTCTGATAAAATGAAATATTAGAAACACCTTCTAAAACTTCATCAACTTCAATCACAACGATCTCGAAACACAACTTTGCCGGTACACTGGCTGTAAAGGTATTATCAAACGTACATACAGTTTTAAAAAATACTTTAATTGTAATGCTGTTATTTTAAATTTTAAGTTTTTAATTCTTGAAACTACTTTTTTTTTATGTGTAACCCATTTGCTTAATTAATTGCAAGTCTACACTGTCTTGTTTCTTAATCTATGGAACTTTTTAAAAATTTTAAAATTTACCTTGAAGTCAGCTGTTTTTACAAATGTTCCTTAACAACTTTTCCCTCATTGTAGTTACTGAAAGTGATTTTTGTGAACATTTATTGGTCAATCAAAGCAGCTTAAATTTATCTGCATTATTTGCAGATACTATCATATTTCTCTGATATCTATATATAATAGCTGAAAATAAACATAATTACTTCATACTACTTGTTTGTGACTACTACTAAGGTGTGAATATGTTAATGGTGATAAAAAAACTCTGGACTAAATTAATTAATAACAATGTGTGGACTTAATATAGCGCACGTATCCACCAACTGAGTGGTGCTCAAAGTGCATATTATTACCCCTGCTCATGAGGCTCATAAATCATTCCTGAAACCATATCAGCTCCCACGGAGTATACAGCTCAATTGCTGCCATTACATCGCATATAGGGCTAATCAACCAACTCTATCCCTCACAGGTACCCATTTTACCCCTGGGTGGAGAGAAGCAATTATGGTTAAATATCTTGCTCAAGGACACAAGTGTCACGGCCGGGATTCGAACCCACATACTGCTGCTAACACCAGAACTTGAGTCCGGTAAGCTAGACCGCTCGGCCACGACATTCTAATTAAGTATATATCTGTCACTTACCTAAAAAAAAAAAAATCCATACATTCTCCAGACAAATCTTTGATGTCTCTGAGCTGGTTCACGTCACCAACAGTCATAGCGATTTTATCAAGCACTGATGCTCTGAAATGGTAAAATAAAGTTTTACAACATTTTTACTTGCAAGCTGTTTAATATTTGCTTGATTGCATAATCAACTTTATTTTTACACTACGATTTTGGAAATATCACTTTCAAATTGCTCAGAAAGCCTGAATTTTCTCAGATGCAACAAAGAAATCAAACAAGGTCACACTGATATAAAGAACAAAGAAAGTGATTTAATAATGAAAATATCAACTGCTTCAAATATCGATGGGTTTAACAAGCGTACAATGATTAAGGTAAACAAGTGTACATTAAGAAAAGATCTTATACAAAATAAGAAGAAGATCTTACGCTAAATAAGATCTTACAGATGAGGACTGAGCAGGCTCCAGCGAAAACGATGGGAAAGACGAAATCCCAAAAATACAAGTTTTGTTGTAAACTTACAAAGATAAAGCTTCTGAGGGTGGTTTACTTTCAAACAAACAAACAAACGAACTGCTCGTCAACAGCAGATACATAAACCATTAGCAAAATAAATATTACAGTATTGTAAGTGACCATTGATTCTTTCAATGTAAACTTTTCACAGTAGTTTCAGTTAACATATAATCAGTATGATCCTTAAAAAGCAAGCATGGATTACACATATAAAACTTCGAACATTTTTAGCTGAATTTTGACCTGTATCTAGTTATCAAGGTTTTTAGGGATACATGTATTGGCAATTTAGTCAATATTTTGTTGTTGAATTTCCATAGATACAGCAATGCTGGGCGACAGAATTAGCCCCTCTGAGAACCAGTACGTAACGGAAGTCGACAGTGGTGGTGGAAACTATTTGACAGAATTTAGCGCTGATGACTCAGGTAATGACCATAGTGTGGTGCCATGTTTTAAGTTTCATTTTCAAGAATATAGACACACTATTGCCCCTTTTGCTGATATGATGTGTTTCACCTACAATCTGTAAATTGTCTAAATACATCATACTTGCCTTGAAAGATGGTTGTTTGTACATGTACATCCCTTAAAAGTGACTGTGTTTTACGTTGTTCAAGTACGTCACAAGTACATGTAGTTCGTGCTTTCCAGTACAAAGTACTGTCATTGACGTTAACTGCCTGTCTCATATTTCTGTAGTAAAGTGTTCATATAAACGTTCTTATTAGTTTTGTCAATCAAACACTCTGGCGCTATATGGGCAGACACCAATGGCACTCAAGGACTGCATTGTGAGGTTTCGTGGCCGAGCGGTCTAGCTTACCGGATTCAAGTTCTGGTGTTAGCAACATGATGTGGGTTCGAATCACGGCCGTGACACTTGTGTCCTTGAGCAAGACACTTAATCATAATTGCTACTCTCTACCCAGGGGTTAAATGGGTACCTGTGAAGGCAGAGTTGGTTTGCTCTATATGCGCTAGAAATGGTAGCAATTGAGCTGTATACTCCCCAGGGAGCTGAGATGGTTTCAGGAATGATTTATGAGCCTTATGAGCCTTATGAGCAGCGATAATAATATAATACGCCTTGAGCACCACTTAGTTGGTGGATACGTGCGCTATATAAATCCACACATTATTATTATTATTGTATGATGCTGAAACTGAAAGCAATCCACTGAAACACAAATATCGCTGTTTCCAAATGATGTATAGCAGACTGCATTGTTAAGATACGTCTAATTTGTACTTTAAAGAAGCAGTGTAATTGCTTTATCATTCTTTGTTTAATATCTTCAGAGAAAGAGAACAATGCAAGGTTGCCTGTCAACATTATGAGAACCAGAAGAGTACATTTTGAAGATTTGCATGGAAGCACCAGCTCTAATGAAGATGTTGATACATTATGTAGAGGTGAGATCAATTAAGCGTCAAATACAGTTTTAGTACATTGGGCCGGATAAATAAAAGTTAGCAATTGCTTATCTAGTAAAAGCTCAAGCAATAGCAATTGCTTAATAAGTAAAAGCTCAAGGTTAAGCAATTGCTTAAACATGTATAAATAACCTTCTTCTTTGACTAGCACCTGTTGCTTGGGTGGGTTAGCAATTGCTTATGGGTATAACAATGATGGGAGGTCAGTTCCGATTAGCCTAGTGGTTGTATATGAGGCATGTGTTAGCAACATGGATGCTGCCGAAGAATTGGGGAGTGGTACAAATAGTGAGCAATCTTTGAACGAACTGTTCGTTAGTATAATCAAAGAGTACCCTGTTCTAATCGAGAAAAGTCAGTTGCCGGGGGTAAAAGACATGAAGGCAAATGCACTTAAAAAAGCACAAATGTCAATTGCTACCAACACAGGTAAAGCCATGGATGAGAAGCAAATTTTGAAAAAGATAGCAAACATGAAAAGTCAAGTGAAGAAGAAAACAGATGGAATGCAAACAGGAAATAGGAAGATTGTTTTGGTTCCATGGGAACAAGATCTGTACAACATCTTCAAAGGGGATGAAAACCCGACTATTACGAAGATGCCATGCGCCATTTCTGCTGGTTTCAAACCAAGTACTTCGACTGCTGCTAGCCACTCCAAATTTTCTAAATTGAACCGAAATAATTTCCGGTATCTGGTAGGATTGACTTCATCACGATTTATTCTTTCATTGTACACCTTTTCATGTTCCCTTACATGCATAAACTCGGCCATGATGGCAGGAGTAATGCAACATGCAAGTGTTAGCAAATGCGTAAGCTCCTCATTTAGTATCTTGTAAAAATATTAGCAAGTGCTACAAGTCATTAGTAAAAGGTCTGGTTTATATATATGCTTCCAAGCAAGTGCTAATCTCTCTAGTAATTGCTTAAAAATCAAAGCAGTTGCTTTTGCTAACTACTGGAAGCAATTACTTGCAAGTAATTGCTCACTTTTATTAATGAAGATTTAAGAAAATGACTAGTAAAAGCAATTGCTACTTTTTATTTATCCGGCCCATTGTCGTTTCGCAAAGTTTTTTTTAATATTATTTTTTAAAAACTTTGATAATTTGTTTTGACCAAAAGTGTCAGGAAGCTAAACTTTGGGATTTACTAGTTAGTATGACATCACTGTAATTTTTTGGAAGATGATGATCGGAGAACCCATGAATTGCCACTAGAAACACTCTTATAGGCACATGGCTCTTAAAAGATAAATTGATGTTTCAAAATACAAATGTTTGGTCAAATCTATAAAAAAAAAAAATTTGAAAAGGATAATATTACGACCCTTGATTTTATACTTAAAGTTATGACATTAATTTAAACCTCCAAGGAAAATATCCATCCACAAGTTTCGATAGTGACCTTTGACCTTAAAAACCTGTAAACACCAGAGTCACATTGGTTTTAGAATGGAGCTATGTTTACATAGCTCCATGGTTGTCGAAAGAAAGATTTGTATTCAGTGAGTAACTGTTGCAACTAAAATTATTACAATCATTTTTTTGTTAAATAGGATCAACAACCGTCACCTCCATCACTGCAACCTTGCAGAAAAGGTGTTGTGTTCACTATTGTGTGAACCATGTGTCTTTTGCTACTGCGAATACTGCTCGACAGACATTTCAGCAGCGTACCAGCCATGGGCAGCGCCAGTGGATACTGGACTATTTCCACAACCACCATGACACTGAAGATGGACGTTGCCAATTCAGGTACCTCATTGGCACAAGTGAGGTTTGCTCCACAGCATTGAGGACAGTAATCGGTATAACGAAGACTAGGTTTTACCAGATCAGAAATAAATTTGAAGGTAAAAACAATACTTTTTTCTCTATACTCGGTAAGACAATACGAGAATGAAAGACGTTTTTACTTACAAATTATAAACCAAAGCATGATAAAATGGAAGATAAAAATCTTTGTAGTTTTTAGTTTTAATAATTCAAGTTGTTAAATGGGCTATCTGTCCTGCGGCTAACCGGTGAACTACATTGCGCCCAGGATGTAGGATGTAGGTTTGCAGTCACGGGGTTGTTCATCTCATCAGTTTGTCGTTCCAGTTGCAGCCGCAGGACAGATGAGATTGACCCTTTAACTTGTAAGATTAAAATTAAGCAATGAAGGATGATAAATTGTATCATTCCAAAAATATAATATGCGAGCCTCTCAATTAGTTCTTGCTCGACAACACATTCTTTTATCAATGCAGTATAGACAGCTAAGGCCAAAATTGAACAAGAACACTTTTAATGAAATCAAACTTTTGTACTTTTTTTCCTCAGATAAAGATTAGCTTCCTGATGGTGGGCCATACGCATGAGGATATCGATCAACTTTTCTCCCGATTCTCCGTACACATGTGGCGAAATCGTGTGCATACGATGTCACGTCTTCTGGAATTGCTACCTTGTTCTTACAACAAGCCAAACACTACTGCTGAGCGCCTTCAGAACACGGTCAATTTTCGTGACTGGATAGCCCCATGTCTGAATGCCTTGGCTCAACACAGCAGACCTCACGTCTTCAAATTCACTTTCAATAAAGTCGGTAAGTACATGTATTCTACTAATTATATGACAACTTTACATGCACGAAGGTCAATACATGTACATTCCGTCATGGTTTTAGAGTCAATTTTTGTTTTCTTTTTTTTCTTTTCTGTTTTGTTTGTTGTTGTTGAGATAACCCTGAAATAAATTATGTATACTAGGACAATGTATGCTCAAATAGTATGGGGGTACCTTGCAGTAAGGGGTTGTCTATGTGCGCCTGGTAGTGTTCTTGGATGGAGACATTATCAGATGAGGCACGGTGGTAAAACCATGTGGATTTCTGCAATTTCCAGTGATTTGTTGAGATGCCAAATACAATAGACCATTACATGGCTGAATATCACCAAATGTGGACGAACGGTCACGAAGCTCGGTATTCGCCTTCCAAAATCTACCATAATTTTAGTGCAATATGTAACAGACATTTGAAGTCATGACTGTTGGACAATGCAATTATCATGAACTGCACATTTCATTATTGGAAATCATAAACCCTACTTGCGTGAACACAAATGTTGACATCATTTGGGGCTAAAAAGTAGCTCAGTCAGGTTGAATTGTGTCAAATTTACTTAAAACCTGGCATCCACCTGTTTGGGAAATGACAAACATCGCAATGCCATTGTTCTAGTGAGGGAATCCTTTAGTAACAAAACACACATGATCAACATGCAGATTAGGTCTTTGATTTTGTTAAGTTCTAAGTACATGCCAAGTTTCAAGTTCATGTGAAGTTTGCAAGTATGCGTTTTTTTGCGGACAAACGCGGGGGAGAAGAAGAAGTAAAAAAACAAAAAAACAAAAAAACAATAGGTGTTTCGGGCACATGCCCGAACACCTAAAAAAAATAAGACATCAAAACGCATCAACAGAAATCAGAGTAATTTAGTTTATTGGATTTATTACTGTCTGCTATAAAAACTGCAGCTGAATCTGGAAAGATATTGGATATATCATAGAAACTGACAACAGTGATATTTATAACACTTGATCCCACTGACAGAAATAATGTCACAAACAATTCAGACAGCACATTACACGTACTGTAATTGCTGTATGAATTAAACAATTAAATAAAAAATGCTTTGTACATAAGTGCCGACAACCAGTTTGAATAATTATTCTCTGGCATAATACCAAAATTTTACACTGTAAAAGTGCAATTTATGTTTGACTGTCCCACAAACTTCATATTACATTCATATCGTTGACTAAAAGAATGCATACACGTTCCTACTTTATTTGCAAGATTTTACTTTTCACCAAGAAACACACAAAAAACGATTGAAATTGAAATTCTCAGGTTATTATGCGCCAAGTTAGTAATAAAAATTCGACTATGTATTTACAACTCTCCATCTGTTTAAGTGATCATATGGACGTATATCTGTGTGATTTTGATACAGTTCCTATTCGTTTGAGAACGAAACACCGTGGCATCCTTGGCATCGAGTTCATAATTTCTCAGTTGAAACAAGTGAATTTCAATAAAGTTGGGTTTATTACAGTTTATTTATTAATTATTATTTTTTACATTTCTTTAATTGTTAGAATTTGACACATCTCAGTTTAGAGCTCGGGGACACAATGGACCACAAGATCAATGCTAGTAATGAAAACAAAACAATTTATGAATCTACAATACAACTTATCAGGCAGTGTATTGAGGGAAACGATTGAGATTGAGATTTGGGTGGGGGTGGATGAGGTTGTGTAAAAGAAACCCACTGTTTTAAAGAGCTATATGGCGGACAAGTCTTTTTTGGAGTAAAACCCACTCTGATTCGAGGGAAAAATACAGTAAAAGGCTACAAATTCACTCTTTAAACAGTACTAATTTTACTCTATCACTCCAAAAGACTTGTGCGCCATACACCGCTTTGAAAAGGTGGTTTTCACTCTTTTACATTTAAGAGAGTACAATATCTATTTTATCCCTCCCTCCACAACACACACACGCCGTTTTCCGAGGACAACGATCAGAACCGCCGTCCTAGGACCAATCAAAGCATGGATCGACGGCGGCTTGATCAAAGTTGGGGGATTAGGACACTATTCTATTATACCATACTGCGACTCTTGTGTGGTGACAAAACACATGTACACTACTCTTGATAAACCACGTGACGTTTATTTAAAATAGTGTGAGTAATATAACAATTGTTTTATTCTCCACGGTACCAGACTATGCAGGAATAAACCTAGTCACGAGTTTATACTATGACATAGTCATGTGGAACGCGAGCTGATAATTTGATTGGGACGCACGATACAGTAACCGCCCCACATAATTATTACGCAAACGAATTTGCCAATGGCCATGGTGCACTCGTGAACGGCGCAATTCCACGTGTCTCACAGGTAAGCACTGGCAATTTATTGTGACGGTGTATATGGCATACATTCCTGTTATTATCGGCTATAAATTACTCATGCTTGAAAAAAATAATCGCGATATTATCGAAAATCGCGATATATGTTTGACGATATATCGTGTATGAAAACAAAATCAATATCGCCCAAGCCTAGATTGAGGTATAAGTTACTAACAACTACTAAATTAACATGTTTGTTTTAAAATAAGCAAAATATAAACTCAAATGTTTCAAGATATGCTAATAATTATATTAAAATGCTTATTACGAGTATAAGATTGAGCAATAAGACAACTAATGAATACATAGTCTTATGTACTTAAAGAGGCACTCTAAGGTCAAATTCAGTTTTGTGATGCACTCAGTCCTTATTAAAGTGTGAACAAAATTACAAGTCTCTAACTTCACTTTAAAGTGGTGTAACATATCATTTTATTTGATACCCTTTCAGAGCGATATTTGAAACATGACGTCTGTAGCATTCCATACAGGAATTTTTGTGTTGTCAAAAGTCAATTTCAACGCCGATTTGGTAAAATATTGTGGAGATTCAGGAATGAAGTGCAAATTCACCGTACAAAATGTAGAGATCCATTAATTTGAAATGTGACGTCACTGTTGTCTTTGGATGTTAATAAATTTCACACTGGAAGGTTATCAAATAAAATGACATTTTACATCACTTTAACGTGAGGTTAGAGACAAATCTTTTTGTAATTTTTTCACACTTTCATTAGGACTCTAGTTATTGGGAAAATCACAAAACTAAATTTGACCTTAGAGCCCCTCTTTACCATTTTAAACATTATCATACGTGTAAGGACACAATACTGACTAACTTACATGGTGCACAAAATGATCTTGATTTTCTTCAATAATTTGAATATTTTGAATTGTTTTTTATTTTAGATAATATTTGTATATGTTTAAGAGACAAATAAAGATAAAATAAAGTGTGAATACGTTTTGTGTCACTTTTAATTCACGTTTACAAACCGATTTTATTGCCAAAATGGCGTCTAAAAACGGGACATTAATTGAACAAAAGTTCATCAAATCAAACACTTTACTTATCGCTTACTTATTTTTGCTCACAATATGCGTATAACTTGAGTAACTTAATGAAGAAATAAACTGGCTCCTAAAAAAAAAAAAAAAAACAATTCACGAACCTCAAAAATGATCGCTAAATCTGTGTTCACGTTAGTTACACACCATGTCCGCCAAATCATACAATGTTAAAACGGCCATATATTTTTTTTTACAAAACTCATCCTTACCAAACTAAGCCATTTTTTATTGGGTATAAGCTACATAATCATGGTGTAAACATTTTTTTGCTTCGACTTTTATTGTTGGGTACTAGACTGAAAAGTGGACACCATGTAACTTACGTTAACTTTCACACGCCAATCGAGAAAATACAACAGGGAGAAAATCTACTTGGCACATTATTTCTCCAATGCTATTTTCAAGTATATGTGTGTCCATTCTTATGACTTCCAAGTAAATTACAACTTTCCACCAATACCAATATTTTTGTTCACCCCTGTGTCCCATTTTTGTCAGCCAGTATTGTGTCCTTACACATACAGTAAATGTCGCAAAACATTTTTTTTAATAGTTTATTTTAAACCATTAAACCAGTAAATTATGGGGCACTTTATTGTGCATTGAGTCATAATGTTGGTGTGGCGGAAACATGTGTCGTATCCTGCCCGACATTTCATACGGCACAATCCCCCGGTCTTTGTGACAGCGTTGCAGTATTGTTTATTTGGGATGCTGGATCTGGATTTAAGACAGAATTACAGAACAGGTGTAAGGCCACAGCAAATAAATGTGTTTCTTAGGCCTAAATGACCCCCCAGAAAACATTAAATATATATTAAATGTTAGCAGGGGTGTGATTTGACAAAAGTAAAAAAAAATCCTGAAAAATTGGTAGCAGGTCTGGGTCTCCATTTGGTGTAGAGGTCAAAGCCCCCTGAACCTCCTGGATGTTTGATTTTGGGGATTTTAAGACTTCAACATCCCCACAAACAAGAGGTTTGGGACACAATACAGGCTACTTCTTCCTCTAACTCTCTACTTTTAAGAACATTTTGAGGCAAAAGGGAGATTAAAATAAATTCAGGAAAAAAATCCCAAGCCTGTACTAGACACAAGGGTTTGAAAAGCCAACTATGTGTACTTCTCTTTTTTCATGATACTAACAAGGATGGGTAAGGGGATAAGGACATTATTATGTGTTAAATGTTATGAAAAGGCCAACCCTGGATATATGTTGGGAGGGTCCAACTCTTATTTACCTGGTCGTGTCTGGATGTCGTTTTGCAGACCAACCTTTCTTGGATTTTACCGGCGAACCTTTCTTGGATTTTACCGGTATTTCTTTTTTTCTGAAAAGTGGAACAGAAGTTTGGACACGTTGCTGTTGTACTTAAAGCTGCATGTATAATAGGGCGACACGTTTTGGTAACTTTTTGGTCTATTAGGGCGACCCACTTCATTAGGCTGGGCGACAAATTGGTGTCGCCCTAATGAGGTAGCTACCTTTCACGAAATAATTTACTGTCAGAAATAGCTTAAATCACTTCGTTGTGTTGAAACAATGTTAAAAATTTGGGAAGTAGTTTATTAGAAATAGGGAAAAGGGAGGGGTACATTTTGTGCACAAGTTATTCTTGTTCTTGTAGTTGTATTATTATTAGGTAGACCTCTGTACATCAGCCAGGTGATGTACCACTGATATTTTTTTATGAAAGGTTGCCAAGGCACAATTCCCTTAGCCAACTTTAGTGCCGTTTTGGTGCCAAGTTGGTGCAGTTTTAGTGTAGGCATTTGAAAAAAATTGGTGTAGCCCAAAACTACACCAGACTGTTATTGGTGCACTTTTGTGTACTCGGAACACCCAACCTAAAATTTGTACTGGTTGGTGCAGTTTTGGTGTAGTCCCAATTATTTAAATTAGTACTAAAGAGCACCAGTGGTGCATTTTGGTGCTGAAAATTTGGTGTAGTATTGGTGCATATGGTTTTGGTGTAGTCCCAACACTACACGAGTGGTGTATTTTGGTACATGTAGGCCTACAGATATTGGTGTAGCATCCCTTATAGAAATTTCATGGAGCTTGCCGGCAAGCTTGCCGGATAGCTTGCCGGCAAGCTTGCCGGCAAGCTTGCAGGGTTCCAAAAATGCAAATTAGGGCAAGCTTGCCGCAGCTTGCCGGCAAGCTTCTGCCGGCAAGCTTGCCGGATAGTTGCCGGCAAGCTTGCCGGATAGCATGCCGGCAAGCTTGCAGGGTTCCAAAATGCAATTAGGCAAGCTTGTCGGCAAGTTTTGCCGCAAGCTTGCAAACAAGCAGTTGTGAAGCTAATTTCAGCAAGCTTGCGGAGCTTGCAGGCAAGCTTGCAGGGATTCAGCAGGGATTCAGCAAGCTTGCAGGGGTTCCAAAATGCAAGTTAAGGCAAGCTTGCAGGCAACCAATTGAATTACATCCGCAAACTTGAAAACAGTGAGCTTGCAGCAAACTTATTTAACATATAACATTTTAAGCTAGAACATATGCAGCTTTTAATTATATATGCAGCTTTTAAATACAGCCATGTAAATTACATGTAACTTCTAATGGCGTGGCTTAAATTTGCTTACCTCAAGGAATCCAACAGAACCATTGCAAAGAATAAGTCAAACAATTTTGTATGTACTATATATATTAGTAAACATTTATTTTCCCCTTCATAATGACAATTTAAAGAATAGAAACAGTAACACGTCCACTATGCACAATGTAAGCAGTTAACAACTTTACATTTGTAAAGGTAAGGTACAGAATTGGGAATTTAAAAAAACCCATTGTTGAATTATAATGTGCAAATTAGTGTAAGCTGATAATGGTATCATCTTCCATACAAATGTTTTTGTTGTTATATTTTTCCTTAATTTTTAATCTGAAGTTCACTCTTACATTCAAATTAAAAATTAAGGAAACCTTCGCTTCACAGGTTAGTTGATTAAAATTATATACCATGATTCATAGGGAGTAAATCTTACCTCTGTAGAAGCAGTTGTGCTGTCCTTTGTGAACAAAGCTTAATAAATATTAAGTATTATTATAATTATCAAAAGAAGAAAAATCTGTATAGTGAGTCAGAGATTTTACCCCAAAATGTTACTTTCAAAAGTTTTATAATTACAATCATTATTTTCAAATAAAACCAAAAAACTAAAACTACTAAAAAAACCTAAAAACTATTCGTGTCATTGTGATGATATAGTTGCACTGACCTGAGTTTTTAAACAGCTGCATTGATGTTGGACACATTTATAAAAATATAGAGAAAAACCCCCCCCCCCCCGAAATATACTTAGCTATGGTTTCAGTGAACTTTTTCCGCTTCAGTGCCCGCCTGCCAGTGGCACCTTTTTGGTTTATTTTCTCATTAAACTCTCTTGGTGTCATACACGGTTGTCCACTTGGCTGCCTAAAACGACGAAGTACACATTCTGAAAAAACAAAAAAATTATATAAATATATATATATGAAAAAATACTTAGAGACATTTTAATAACAAAGATGCAACAAGACAGACAGCATTATGTCAAGACAAAAGGCATTACAAGGCACAATAAATCTCAAAATCTGATGAAAGGAGAAGGGTCTATTTGTCAAAAGATGTCTCCAGGCTAAATGGTACAACAGTACACAAGATCACTGATTGCATTATGCAAAACCTCATTATATTAATGGTTCATGATACATTACATGAGTGGATAAAAGTGTGACAAACCATTTCTAAAAGGCTATTTCAGACTTTTAGGATAAATCCCTGCATTATGCTGCATATAGTTTCTGTATACACGCAAGTTCTTATTTTTTATTATTTTATGTGACATTAGGTAATTATTTTGGGATATATTATGATATAATATTTTATAAATTACCTTTTATTTCTCGAAGTTTGCCCTTATCTAGTGGCTGATGGGCATCAAGGCTTTTGCTGTTGACGGCCTGCCTCGACCCACAGGCATTCCCTGCAGCCAGTCTTTCCTCACCAAACACACCAACTAACAGGGAATACAGGAGGCTTTCCTTACATGTACCCTTGATGAAGGCCTGCCTCTTTTTTTTTCTCCGTTATAACTGAAACTCCACCAGTGTAAAGTGGAGTCAGAATCTGTTGGTGAAATATAAATAGAGCAACATGGGAACATTCTGTATACAAATGTTAAAGAAAATATATATATTTTTTGTGTTGATTTCTTCTTCATTTTCCACTGTGCCTTTAATTTTCCTGACAACTGTTGAAGCATTGATTCTCTTGTTTATTAAAATAATGTTAGATAATGTACCAGATCAGAACAGCATCAATGAAACTGAAGTGCAGGATCCAGAGGCATTTCTTCAAAGTACAAAATTTGGGTGATAACAATACAGATTCCATACAAACAACACTTGATACAGTTTGACTGGCATGTAGCTACATGTGTGTATTGGTCAATATGATCACTTTTGCAATACTTTCAGCTCTGGCTTGACACAATTTTTTTGTTTTTTGTTTTTTGTTTGTTTTTATTTTTCTTGGAAGTGTATATTATATTGTGGCGATTTCGGATTCTTTTGTATGGGGTGCTTTGGAAAGCTGGTGAAGAGGTATCACATGTCATGTATCACATAGCTATTAAAATGGATTTTCTCTAGTTCATTTTTTACTGAATGCAGTATAAAAGTCAGTGTTCTACTGCATTAGCAAAACAAAAACAAGGGGTAATCACCTCATTGGAAACTGGCAGTGTAGACAGTGTAGCCAATGCTGGGTTTGCAGATGGTGCCGTTGTTGAGGGTGGGGGTGCTGATGTTGAGGGTGCCATTGTTGAGGGTGGTGGTGCCGTTGTTGAGGGTTGGGGTGCCGATGTTGAGGGTTGGGGTGCCGATGTTGAGGGTGGTGGTGCCGTTGTTGAGGGTGGTAGTGCCGTTGTTGAGGGTAGGGGTGCCGATGTTGAGGGTGGTGGTGCCGTTGTTGAGGGTGGGGGTGCCATTGTTGAGGGTACCGTTGCTGAGGGTACCGTTGCTGTTGCCGAGGCTGGTGTTTGCGATGCAGATGAAAATATGGTTGCCAGCTCCTTCATCAACTTAATTTTCTTTGGGGTGATAGCTACACAACAGTACACACTAAAGAAGATAATATGATTGGTTATTCAATGGCTTAGCAAAGTATACAAATAAGCATACTGAAAATGCTTGTAATTTATACTTTACTTTCCAGCTGTTTTCTTCATACCATTATAGTTTATGACAATGGCATGGCGCTGAAGAGATTAAAAAGTTGAATAGGTCTATCTTAACCAAGTATACGAATGATATAGCGTTGTAGTTGTATTGTAATGCAAATGCAACTGTGAACCTTCACCCCAAATTTGGTTGAGGTCTAAGTTTTATTTACAGCAAACAATGTCTACAATTAATAATTGTACAATTTCACTCCAGTTTTATGTATATGACTATCTGTTGATGTCCATATGAGCATGAATACACTTCTTACCCATATTGAAAGGATGATGGGATGCACTTGGTGTTGCTCCGTCCTTTAATTCAAAAATTTCCCGCTCTTTTCTGAAAGCTTGTCTTCTAGGACTTGAATTTTTTCCTTGAGGGAAATAATCTCCTGTTGTTGAGATTCAACAGTTCGATTCTACATAAAAGAGTATAAATGGATACATAAATTAATTTGTGAATCAATTACAGTCAATATACAGTGGAACTATAACTAGTTGAACTTGTGTTATTTTGAAGATTATTTTGTAAAGACAGCAGAAAAATAGTCGATTCAAAAATAGTTAGTACGGTGCCATTACAGGTCAAAAGTGGTGAACATATATGTTTTTGTTAAGATGATACTGTGGTTGCTGCATAAATATTAGTATTATGCAGCCACTGGCTATCTACATGTAGGCTGGTGCATGCTTGTTGGCTATTACTTTCAGTTACTGAGTTCAAAAACGAGGACACTAATTCTATGCCCTGTTGACAGTTTGTTGAAAGTCATGATGATTTTGTTTCTTCAATGATTTCTATACATTTGCTTTCTCACCTGTGCATGTAGTTCTGTATCGGACTCTGACCAGTCCATGAAATCATCGTTGTCACTGCAATCCAAGGTGGAATTTAATACTGGAGACTGAATAGACACAACAAATTTCCATACTTAATTATAAACAACTTAATTTCAATATGGCAAATTTTGTATTTGATTAAATAAATAAAACTTCAAATGACTTTAGCTCACATACAGTGTGTGTGTTTGTATCTCGTGCCTTTGATAGACTTTTTAAATGTACATGGTGTAACTTTAAAATGATAAAGTGACTTACTTTGCAGTGGAGCATTTCCCTGAACAAGTCTTGCTGCACTTTGGCACGGTTTTTGACAACTTGTTGTTTTTCCACTTTGTCAGTGCCTTTATGCTGCTTGGTGGTTGATGGCTTGGCGGTGGACGGCTTGGCGGTGGACGGCTTGGCGGTGGACGGCTTGTTGGTCGACGGCTTGTTGGTCGACGGCTTGGTGGTGGATGGCTGGGTGGTTGACGGCTTGTTGGTTGACGGCTTGGTGGTTGATGGCTTGGTGGTTGATGGCTTGGTGGTTGATGGCTTAGTGGTTGATGGCTTAGTGGTTGATGGCTTGGTACTGGTAGTTTCCTCATACTCATATGATTCCATAACTTTCCTACTTTTTTCACCATGCGCTTGCCAATATGTGTTGGCTCTTTTGTAGCACCACCAGTACACTCCTCCATAGCAATGAGCACCTTTGACTGTTCATTCTCCAGATCCTTCTTATTCTCTGCACATATTCCAAATAGATAAAATAATTAATAGGGTAAAATAAAGCAAAAACATTTTTTGGGCACAGTAGGCCTACATACACAGTAGTACAGTGCATTTATATGATTTACAAAAAGGTAAAACTTGTAGCTTTGCATGGTGAGAATGATAAGTAAGACTAATTGCGGTGACACCATGTGGAATCTCAATTGAATAATACAATATTTTACCCTATTTACAAAAAGTGTTCTTTATTAATAAATTGTGGCACTGCTACTCTTTGTTACTCTGGGTTTAAAAAAATTTCAAGATTGTAAAATAAGAGGGCATTATTTTTGAAAATCCATCAATATTCAAACCAACAAAAATAGATAATGTGATGGATAATTTTTCTTTTATACAAAAATTAAAAAAAAACAAAAAAAAACAAGGTAAACCAAACCATAGTCTAATTGGAACAAAAGGACCATTCTAGCGTTATTTAAATATTTGTGACAAATGTTTTAAAAAGTGCATAGCAATATTGACAGAGAATAAACAAAATTAAAAACAGCTGTATTAACTTGACAAAGACTTTAATTCATTAATTTGTTTTATGTTTATTTAAAGTTTTAATGTTAACAATTATAATATAATATAACATTAACAAGTGAGATAGGCCTAGCCCTTTTTTATTTAATTTTAATTTTTTAATTTTGTTTTTTAAACTTTAAATTTGTTTAATCATAAGTTCATGACTTACCACTTATTTGAAGGATTTTGCCAGGATACCGCATCCCATCTTTAAAACGAATGGGCGACTCATCACCTACATTCCTATGTCCTTCGAGCACGTTGGTCGTTAGGATCTCGATGCTCACTTGCTTATCAAGAATCCAGTAAACCAAACACCACGAGATACTGCTTTACCTTTTGTGGTGGCTGATCTGCTTCTAAAGCAAACAATTCCTTCATAAACTTGTGATTCATTGTATTTTGGTATTTGTTTGCTTTGCAATTCAAAAGAGCTTCACAAAAGAAATAATGCACAATGCAATCGGTAATCGAGCTGACGTGGACACAATGGCGGATGATAAGAGATAGATTTTAAAAGGCCCGCTGCACATGGCCGGCTATGCGCGCGCACAGCTAGCTGCTTGATCGATTGACTGTGGAAACGTTCATGTGTATGGTGGGGAAATATATTATTAATAAAACACGATTTCACATAATAGTAGCCTACATAACCACATGAGATATTTAAACCCTTTTTTCCATGAAAGTAAATGTTTTATCACTTACCTAATATTTAAATTACGAAGATAATATTCGTATATTTAAGAGGTTTTAATACAGTTTATTTTGTACATCCCTCCAAATAATATGGTGGATCCCATTCTGGCCACACGCAAACTTGGGTGCTTACGTCATTGTCCAACGTGGCACAATGCTATGCGTGCGCAGCATCTATCATGTACTTGTACATAATCCGCAGCAGCGTAGCCTGTACTATACACGTACTTACCAACTCGTACACTGGTTTACCCATACGTTTATACCAACTCGTACTCACGCCAACTCGGACTGTGCGTAGAATTGTTTACGATCGATATGGTGGAAAGACGAGTTGTTAATTATAAGTACGAGTTGGTTGGGTAAAAGTTGGCACATGTACAGTACATGTATATGGTACGAGTTAACTCGAACCGCGACCTCAGTGCAGGCCTCAGGACAGGCCTCAGGACGCGCACATGGCTGGTCTGGAATTTGCACATGGATATATGGACGTACTGACTGGTGGTAAATGTCGAGTTCTTTGATAATAACTTTGCCTATCACCTGGAATTCTAAAACGTTCAAGTATTTCCAATATCAGCAGTATAGCCATTAGTCGCCATTGCACCGTATATATTTCAATATTTTGAGGAACGGTCACGTTAAACGTCTTCGTGAAAAACATGGTGGAGTAATTAACGTTAGGCCTAAAACTTTTCTTACTTTAGTAAAAGTTAAACGGAATTAATGCGGTAACGTTAACTAGGAAAACGGATCAACATTTAGTCAGTGTTTAAAACGTTGGTGACAGTCATTTGTGTGTTCCATTTGATCGTGATTTACAACAGCATGAGTAACATTAATAATGATCCGCCACGAAAAAGGAGAGGACCCTATGCATTCTCATGCTCAAAAAGGAAACTTATCTGGGGAAGAAGCAAGGCCCATGCCTAAAGTTACAAAATGGCGTCTGCAGAATTTCTTGGATTTGACCAACACTGTTGGTACTACTAGTACTAGTACTAGTACTGCTAACCATGCTAACGTTAGCGACATGCATGATGGCAACTACCGTGTTTATGAAGGTGAAGACCAAAGTGAACATTCTGGAGCTGTTCTCTCAGTCTCAGAGTCAGATGACGATGCAGATTTTGCCGATAAAACTAAAAGTAAGTAAAGAAGTTCCTTCAAATTCTTGTGGGGTAGGCCTACCTCTTGACTCTTGCATTTGTTCATTACACCAATAATTAATAGGCCTATATACTAGCTTAGGTGTTTCATTTTACCCGTATGCCTAAATTATCAGCTCCATGGCCTTGGTCCCCAAATCGTTTTTATAATAAATTGTTGTGCTTATAAAAAAATATCAAGTATTTGATGATTTATTTAAATTTTGAATGAACATGCAGACACTCGAGTAACTTTTGTTTTATTTTGGTAATATCACTTATCAGGTACTCTAGCAGAAACACAGGATCCTGGATCAAATCATTCAGCTTACACCAGGTTCATCAGGATAGAAAATGCAAATGGGGTGGGGTGATGAAGGTTGTTTTGCAATTATAGAGGGCATTCTCTTACTGGAGTAATACATGTTGGCCTTTCCCCATTCTGAATTTATTTTTTTCACATAATCATTTGAACATTTATTTATATTTTGTATTTTAGCTCTCCAGTATGCTGAGTAATTGGAATTAGATGCAATGGCTGGCATGGCACAGTGAGACCCAGTTCAACTGCCTAGAAAGCATCTAAAACACAGAAGCCCCAAGGTAACCACTAAAACTGTGGTACATTATTGTAAGTGTGTGTGAGTGTGTACAATCGTTGTGGGAAAACA
>CM055826.1:18710673-18746566 GCA_029582265.1 Zoroaster sp. YZ-2022
AATTTTTAATTTTTAAAAAGTTATAGATTGAAACAAGACAGTGTAGACTTACCAATTAATTAGCAAATGGGTTACACATAAAAAAAATGGTTCAAATTAAAACTTAAAATTTAAATAACAGCATTACACATTCAAAGTATTTTTAAAAAACTGTATGTACGTTTGATAATACCTTTACAGCCAGTGTACCGGCAAAGTTGTGTTTCGAGATCGTTGTGATTGAAGTTGAAGTTGAAGTTTTAGAAGGTGTTTCTAATATTTCATTTTATCAGAAAGCTGATACCTCAACGACACATGAGTATAAATTTAAATAAGAAAAATCATACAAAATGTTATGTGATAAATATATACTCACTTTAAGTAAAAATAAAATTGACTGGTACTTTCCTGGACCATGGCAGTACAATCCCCTTTCTAGTATATAGACACAAAAGTGTTTCTAGGGAGTAATTGACGTGACTGTTGGCACTGCTCCTTGAAAACAGAAAAATAAGAACTTTGTGTACAATGAATAGAAGTGTTTGTAATTAGACTCTGTACAAGTAGACATGTAATAGAAACCAACACTAGTATGTGAAACAAAGCAATAAAGCAATTTGTTTTGTTTTGTATAAATACTTATATTTCCTGTATTGTGTATTGTTTCAGATATTTGAGTTTGATCCATTTTGTGTTGTGGGTAGCACTGTTGAACCAATAGTCACTTTTTCCATTAAATATAACCAATAATGTAAACTTACCTACCCAGCAAGGTGGAGATCATATGTATGATGATGGAATATACTTTAAAACAATTATTTCAGAATATTTTTTCATGTAAAATCAGGCATTTTGGTATACGATGTCTTTGTGAAAGCTTCCATCACTCCTAATCTGATCGTGTCACCCACCAATGCATGCAGTGTGTATGTGACTGACTGTGGCATGCATGGCTTGCATTCTGCCATGCTCAGTGAGTGGCAACCAGAATTGGATTCTTCTAATTTTCTCAAGTGGAGGATTTTTAGATGGAAATCCTAAAAGGTGTATTTTGTAGATAGTTTTCCTTTCTGTTCCCAAAACTCGATAGACGCCTTTTTCAGCTGGTTAGCGGTTTAAGAAATTATTTTAAAACAGTCGCTTCGACATTGTATTTTTAGTAAATTGTCAGTCTTATAGGGCCTACACATGTACATACCGACATGAAATCATTAGCAAATCAAGATGATTATGGTTGATTTGTGCATTTGTATTATTTTAAGTTTTAAGTTTTTTACTGAAATTTTGTCTTTTCAAAAAACATTTCTCCTAATTGTGTATGTCGTCTTACTCAACGATTGTTTACTTTCCAATTAGAAATCCTATTGACGTAACCACTGTACCTTTGGCAACTTGAAGATTTTAGGGTTTTGATTGTTTTAACTAAGTGCCCTCGTGTGTCAAGTGTAGAGCATAAATAATTGTTTTCATATTTTAACTTTACAGTCAGTCTTGTTTTAAAATCAAAATAGACCTCATGGATATTGGCTAAACTATGTATTTACACAACAATGTATCCCCATACATTATTAAATATTAAAAGTTATAGTAAATCAGAAAATAAAAATAACTAGAGATTCGAGTTTGTCTTGACACAAACTCTAGGTGTTCGGGAGATGTAAAGGTCAAATTGGGGTCAGCTTTTGTAAATATTTTTTGACAATTAACGATCAGTACAATGGTACAAAAATTGTCAATTTACATCTTGTGGTTGTTGAAACATGATTTTTGTTAAATATTTAACTTTGACTTCCGGTTTTGGACAGGAAGTAAGGTCAAATTGGCGTCACCTTTCTGTAAATATTTTTTGACAATTAACGATCAGTACAATGGTACAAAAATTGTGAATTTACCTCTTGTGGTTGTTGAGATATGATTTTTTTAATTATTAAACTTTGACTTCCAGTTTGACAGGTAGTAGGTCAATGGGGTCACTCACAACTCGTTTTCATCTACTTGTTAAGTTCTAAGTACATGCCAAGTTTCAAGTTCATGTGAAGTTTGCAAGTATGCGTTTTTGCGGACAAACGCGGGGAGAAGCAGAAGTAAAAAAATAAAAAAACAATAGGTGTTTCGGGACATGCTCGACACCTAAAAATAAGACATCAAAACCATCAACAGAAATCAGAGTAATTTAGTTTATTGGATTTATTACTGTCTGCTATAAAACTGCAGCTGAATCTGGAAAGATATTGGATATATCATAGAAACTGACAACAGTGATATTTATAACATGATCCACTGACAGAAATAATGTCACAAACAATTCAGACGGCACATTCACGTACTGTAATTGCTGTATGAATTAAACAATTAAATAAAAATGCTTTGTACATAAGTACCGCAACCAGTTTGAATAATTATTCTCTGGCATAATACCAAAATTTTACACTGTGAAAGTGCAATTTATGTTTGACTGTCCCAAACTTCATATTACATTCATATCGTTGACTAAAGAATGCATACACGTTCCTACTTTATTTTAGATTTTACTTTCACCAAGAAACACACAAAAACGATGAAATTGAAATTCTCAGGTTATTATGCGCCAAGTTAGTAATAAAAATTCGACTATGTATTTACAACTCTCCATCTGTTTAAGTGATCATATGGACGTATATCTGTGTGATTTTGATACAGTTCCTATTCGTTTGAGAACGAAACACCGTGGCATCCTTGGCATCGAGTTCATAATTTCTCAGTTGAAACAAGTGAATTTCAATAAAGTTGGGTTTATTACAGTTTATTTATTAATTATTATTTTTTACATTTCTTTAATTGTTAGAATTTGACACATCTCAGTTTAGAGCTCGGGGACACAATGGACCACAAGATCAATGCTAGTAATGAAAACAAAACAATTTATGAATCTACAATACAACTTATCAGGCAGTGTATTGAGGGAAACGATTGAGAAATATAGTTCATTGGGGTGGGGGTGGATGAGGTTGTGTAAAAGAAACCCACTCTTTTAAAGAGCTATATGGCGGACAAGTCTTTTTTGGAGTAAAACCCACTCTGATTCGGGGGAAAAATACAGAAAAAGGCTAAAATTCACTCTTTAAACAGTACTAATTTTACTCTATCACTCCAAAGACTTGTGCGCCATACACCGCTTTGAAAGGTGGTTTCACTCTTTACATTTAAGAGAGTACAATATCTATTTTTTCCCCCCTCCACAACACACACACGCCGTTTTCGAGGACAACGATCAGAACCGCCGTCCCAGGACCAATCAAAGCATGGATCGACGGCTTGATCAAGTTGAGATTGGACACTTTTATTATACCATACTGCGACTCTTGTGTGGTGACAAAACACATGTCCCTCCCTTTTGATAAACCACGTGACGTTTATTTAAAAGTGTGGTAATATAACAATTTTTTTATTCCCCCGGTAGACTATGCGGGAAAAAACCGTCACGCGTTTTTTATGACAACATGGGGAACGGGGAAATTTTTTGGGACGCAGGGTCAACCGCCCCATTTTTTACGAAAACGAATTTAATATTATTAAACCGAAACCCCACTGTCCCGGGTGACGGAAATTTATTGGACGGGTGAAAGGGGACTTTCCCTTTTATTATCGGTAAAAATTTTTGCGAAAAAAATAAGGGATATTTCCAAAATTTTTAGAATATCGTATGAAAACAAAATAAATTCGCCCCCCTAGATTGGGGGTTATAACAACTAAAAAACATGTTTTTTTAAAATAAGCAAAATATAAACTCAAATTTTTAAAATGTAATAATTATTTAAAATGTTTATTAATATAAGATTGGAAAAAAGAAAAATGAAACATATCATGTCAAAGAGGCATCAAGGTTTCGGTGAGCACCGCCCTTTTTAAAAGGTAAAAAAAAATTAAAAGTTCAATTTTTTTAAAGGGTTTAAAATACATTTATTTGATCCCCCAGGGGATATTTGAAACATGACGTTCTTTCCCCAAAAAAAAATTTTTTTTTGGAAAACATTTCAACGGATTTGGGAAAAAATTGTGGAGATTCGGAAAGGTGTTCCCCTCAAAAAGGGGGTAAATTATACCTTTGGATGAAAAAAATTCCCCTAAAAGGTTATAAAATAAAAATGACAATCACTTTAACGTGGGGTTAGAAAATTTTTTGAATTTTTCCCCTTTTCTGACTCATTTTGGGAAACACAAACTTTTGCCCACCCCTTTTACCATTTTAAAAAATATCAACGGGGACACAATATGCCCAAACACAGGGGAAAAAATGATTTGATTTTCTTCAATTTTTTTTTAATTTTTTTTATTTTGAAAAATTTGATATTTAGAAAAAAAAGAAAAAAAAGGTGTTTTTTATTTTTCCCTTTTTCGTTTAAAACCGAATTTAAAAAGGGAAAACGGGGGTTAATTGAACAATTTAAAAAAATTACGACCTTGCCCCCCACAAAGTAATTTCCCCTTTTTGGGAAAAAAGGCTCCTAAAAAAAAAAATTAAAATAAAATTCCCCAAAACTGTTTTTTATTTTTTTTACAAGTTAAAAGGCCGTATTTTTTACAAAATATTTCCCCCAAAAAATTTTTTTTGGGTCACAAAAGGGTTCATTTTTTCTTGACTTTTTTTTTTTGGCCTTTGCGAAAAAAACCCTTAATTTTAATTTAAAAAATGAAAAAACAAAAGGGAAAATTATTCAACCCAACCAAGAAAGCCCAACCCCCAAAAACAACACCAAAAAATTTTGTTCACCTTCCCCTTTTTACCATAGGTTCCCCAAACGTAAAATTAAAATTTTTTTTTTAATTAATTTTAAACCGAAAGGTCCGCCCAGCTTTTCCTAAATCATTTTGGGGGGGGGGGATTTTTTTTTTTTTTTAAATTTTTTTCTTTTTTAAATTTTTTTTTAAATTTTTTTTAAAAAAATAAAGATTTTTTCAAAAGATGTAAACAAGGTTTTGTACCCCAAGTCCGTTTTTTTTTTTTTGGTTTAAAACCCCTTTGGCCCTTGTTTTGGCCCACTCCCTACGTTCATTTTGGGTATCGGCTAAAATTGGCCTTCTCTCCAAATTGGGAAAAACGGGGTAAAAGGACTTTGCTAACGTTATATTCAAAAATGTCCGTAAAAAAACCCCCGCTTGAAAAAGAAAGCCTGGCGAATCACGTGTTTGAAGAAAGAAATTGGACAATACGCTGTATACGTCAAAATAACGGGGCAGGGTGTGCACTTTCCCTCCTCGCGCCGTGTATAAAAGGGGGAATTCGTTACCATTTTTGGGGGTTTGACGAGACCAAATTATACTTTTTATTAATATATGGTGGTTTTAAAAAGTCCAAAAATTGGGGGATCAAGGGACAATGTCTTATTGACCTGTGAAACCAATTTTCCCGGTTAGAAAGGAAGAAAGGAAATTTCGCCCAAAAATTTTAATTAACGGGTCCTTCGTCTCCAATGGATGCAAGATGTTATTTAACGTGCTGATGGCGGGCGGTAGGCTGATGTTTGACAGTCTTTTATGTTCCTGGGTTCAGGGGAAAATTTTTAAATGAGTTACAGTAAATCATAGGGTTAAACAGTTAATTTAGTTCAATCGTTTCACTTTTTCACAAAAATTTAAAAATAAAAGAAAAATTTTGTAACGTGGGGTGGTCATATTTTATTGCAAAATTTTCCGTTAACGTTAACGTTAACTAAGTTGATCCAAATAATTTTAATTTTATTGTTTTTGGCCCCTTTTTTTTGGCTTGCCCAAAAAAATAATTCAAAGACTTTTGGACGTCAGATTGGTCAGTAAATTTATTTTAAAATTAGGTAATTGAGACAGACACTTTTATTTTGTCGTTTGTTCTTGAATTCAAAAACCCTCGTTTCGTTTTTTTTCCTTTTCAGATTTTCATCAGATGAACGAGGCGTTGTACCAAGATCACTATGAATAACCAAAGTCCATCGGAGGCACCCCCCCCAGCGGAAAAAGAGGAACAGAATCAGCCCCAAATTTTTGCCCAACGCTCTTTCACTTGTTCTTTCCCAACTCGGACCCTCCAACCGGACCCCTTAATTCGGGCTTCCCCCCGGGCTTTGCCCAATCGGATTCTCCCAACTGGTTCTCCAACTCGACTCTTCCAACTCGGTTCTTCCAACTCGGTCTTTATGTCAATTGGTTCATTGATTGATCAAAATTTTTACCATCAACTCTTTTCAAACAAATGAATTACTGATATGTAATTTGTGCTAAATTCAATAAAATTCATTTAAAAATTATCTTTTTTTTCCCGATTGCCATCAGACTTATTTTAGTGAGTTAGCATACAAAATTTTTGATAAGTTTGGGGGCCTACAAACAATGTACCATTCAAGCATGCATGATTTTGGGAAAAGGCTATGAAAAGGGTTTTAAACAAAAATACCAGGATTACTTTTTTTTTTGGAAACAATTGTTTTATAAATGAGTTTAATTTTTTTTCCCAAAAAACACCCAAAATATTGGTAAATTTTTTTTTTTTGGCAAAAAAAACCCAAAAAGGATGGGATAAAAAAAAAATGTTAGATGCTTTTTTAACTTTATTTCAATTTTTCTGTTGTCTTTTGTGTTTAATTTAAAATTTTTTTGGGAAAATTAATAATGTTCAAATAAAAGAAAAAATTATTTAAATTAGGTAAAAAAACTATTTTAATGATAAAAATTTAATTAAATATTTAATTTTCTCCAAAAAAAAAAGGAAATTTTTGGGGAAAAAGTGGTAACTAGGGGCTTTTTTAAAGACCTTCTTTGGGCAAAGATTTGCAGTAGTTTTTAAAAAAGATTTCCCATAGTGGTTTTTCCCCAAATTTGTCAAGTTAATTTTTCAAAAAAAATAACTTTTTAACCCAACACCCGAAGGCAAAAAAATATCAACATGAAGTTGTTTTTCTTTTGGCATATAAAACACAAAAAAAAAATTTTTCCCCCATCACCATTTTCCCGACCGGTCCATATTTGTATTTTTTTGTTGGGGTGGCGGAAAAATGGATCCTGCCCGAATTTCATGGGACAATCCCCGTCTTTTGACAGCGGGAGTATTGTTTTTTTGGGTGCTGGGTCTAAAAAAAGAATTCATAAAGGGGAAAAAGAAATAAAGGTTTTTTTTTTGACCAAAACATTTAAAAATATATTAAAGTTGGGGGTGAGACAAAAGAAAAAAAACCTGAAAAATTTGGGAGCAGGTCTGGGTCTCCCTTTGGTAGGGTCAAAACCCCGAAACCCCCTGAGTTTTATTTTGGGGGGAAAAACTCCCCAAAATCCCCAAAAAAAAAGTTTTTACCAAAAATCTTTTCCTCTAACTCTCTACTTTTTAAAAACATTTTGAGGCAAAGGGGGATTAAAAAAATTAGGGGAAAACCCAAACACAGGCCCTTTTGACACAAGGGGGGAAAAACCCAAATATTTTATTTTTTTTCAGATACTAAAAGGATGGGAGGGGGTAAAAATTTTTTTAAATTTTTGAAAAAAGGGCCCCCCCCTGGGAAAAGTTGGGGGGGTCCAATTTTTTACCTGGTGGGGCTGGTGTCGTTTTTCAGACCAACCTTTTTTGGGTTTTTAAAACCGGCGGGGCCTTTCGATTTTACCGGTATTTTTTTTTTGGGGAAGGGTTTTGGACACGTTGCTGTTTAAATCTGATAATGGGGGAACTTTTTGAACTTTTTTATTAGGGCGCCCCCTTTTGGTGGGGAAATGGTGTCGCCCTAAGGGGTACTCCCTTTCACGGTATGTCAGAAATTTAAATCACTTCGTTGTGTTAAAACAATGTGTAAAATTTGGGGAAGGTTTTTTAAAAAAATAGGAAAAGGGGGGGAAATTTTTTTAAAGTTTTCTTTTCTTTTTTTATTATTATTAGAACCTCTGCATCACCGGGGGATGTACCACGATATTTTTTTGAAAGGTTCCCAAAAGGCAAACCTTAGCCAACTTGTCCCGTTTTGGCCTTTTGGGCAGTTTAGTGGGCATTTAAAAAAAATTGGGTCCCCCAAAACACACCAGACTGTTTTTGGTGATTTTGGGGTTTACCGGAACCCCCAACCTAAAATTTGTCTGGTTTGGTTTTGGGTGTAGCCCCAAATTATTTAAATTAGTACTAAAGAGCACCAGTGGTATTTTTGGGGCTAAAAATTTTTGGGGAGTATTGGTATATGGTTTGGTTGGGCCCAACACCACACGAGTGGTTTTGGCTGTAGGGCCTCCGATATTGGGGTCAGGGCACATGGTTTTGGTAGTCCAAAATTTAAACCAAATACACCCAAAACATTGGTCTAGCTTTTTATTTTTTACTTCACGTTGAAAACTCCAAAAAAGACTTCGGGATACATAATGTAAAAAAAACTGCAGTACCCTTATACCCACAGAAATATGGAGCTGGGCTTCCAAAAAAGAATGTTCAAGGGAGCAAGCTTGCAGACAAGATTAAAAATTGCAGACAAGTTTCAGCAAGCCTGTAGCTGGGGGTTCCAAAATGAAAATTTGCAAGGGGAAAGAGTGCTTGTAGTCTTTTGTTTTAATATGAAAAAAAATTTAAAATTTTTCAGCAAAGGGTTTTTAAATTTTATTTGAATTAAATATTCTTGCACATAATATGCAAGCTGACATACATTTGTCGATTCCTTTTTATGAAAAACACAGGAACTTGAACATAACAAAAATTTTAGGTTTAAAATAAACCGGGCTATAAATATCTGACATCTTTGGTGGAAAATAATTTAGCTTGAATGAAGCAATCCTAAATACTTTTTTGATTGTGACCATAGGGAATCATTTTTTAAATCAAATATGAATCTTTTTGTTTTTTCAATATTATCTTTAATAATTTTAGTAAAAATTTTTTTAAATAATTAAAAAACAGAACCAAAAGATAATAATAAACCTTTTAAAGAATGAAAATAAAAATTTTAAATGTTATTTTTATATTTTCCCAAAATATAAGTATAAATTTTTTTGAAAAATGTAAAATGCTGTAGTTTCATCAGGTAGATAGGGCTGGTTTTCCAATCTTTATCACAGCATCAGTCATATGGGGTTTTTCGTGAACAACTTAGCTTTATTAAGAAAGGAGAAAATATTAGAAAAACCCGTTTTTCTCCTTCCCAAATTTTAAAATTTTAAATGTGGGTTTTTTATTTACAGATACAATTACATGGGAAAGCTCTTTCCAGGATTAAATCACCCCAATTTTTTAGATTTTCGAAAGGAACCCGATATGAGTTCTTTTAATGGGTAATTTGTCAAACAAAGAAACGCTTTTTTTTTTTGAAGCCAATTTATACCAACAAAAATTTTATTGCACCCCAGAAAATTATGATGACATGAAAGGTGGCCCTAACTGGTGTGTCCAACCCCTGGGGATGCAACGTTTATTGGCGCATGGGCTGGGTTGGGCCTAATCCCCCCCAAGGCAGTGCGCCATTCTTCTTAAAAGGGGGGCCAACTGCTGAGCGTTCTGGGGCGGCCGGAAACCCGTTTAAGTTCGTCCCCGTGCTTTGGGGGAAAGTCGGGCTAAAGGCAGGCCGGGGAAGGGGTTTTCCCCTTTTCCGTCGCAGATAATCAGTCACAATTTGGCAACATGCGGGGGCCCCCTGCAGTTGGGTATTGGGATGTTTGGGGCAAGAACAACCCGCTGCCAGGACCTCATCTCGGTAGCGCTGCCCATTCAGATTGCCCTGAATCTCAATCAGATTGGTGCGGTGTTGGCGGCAATCCCGGCCCAACCTAATGGACCCCCCCTCTGTCCTGCTCTACGACATTGCACAGCATAGCGCCCCCACGCCTCCTGTAGCCCCCAACAGGCCATCATTGGGGGATAGCAAAACCGGGGACCGCCCGAAAACAACCCTGGCTCCACATCCTTGAGTCCACTGCCGATGCTGCGCACCATGGGGGACCCGTCCGGTTTGGGGTGGGACTCGGGCCCCCCTTTTTGGCGGGAACATCCCCCAGGGGCCCGGTGCCCCTCTGAGACGGCCAATGTGGATTCATGCCCTTAAAAGCACGGGGACAGCCCTGGGGCTCTCCCCCTTCAGCATACCGACAGCGCGGCCGCGCTCTAGAACAAAAAGTCGGGGATTGCCGACGGCCCCAAATGCATAAAATTTTGGTTTTGCCGGACCCCTCCCCGATTTTTAAGTCACAGCTAAATTTCCAGTTACGTAATCTGGTCCTGCACGTCCATGCCAAAGCCTTTTTTCCCGGATGTGCACCCAAAGTAAACAAACAGGGTGGAAAAGAAAAGTCACTTTCCTTAGTATGCGCATTCAAAGTAAACCAATTTCTACCAAGTGTGCAGAAATATAACTTAAAAACTTTGGGTTTTTTTGTTTGGCTGTTTCATTTAACCCTTTTATCCATCTGTGGATGTACTAATTTTTTAGAGGCAGAGATAGTTTTTTAAGTGCTTTTCAATCATTCAGTTAATTATTCCTGAATTACCTAAGGAAAAACTTAAATACAAAATGAATAGCAAAAAAAAATGAAACCATTTCAAAACTAAAAAATTACCATTTGCAAAATTCAATAGGTTTACAGATCAATTAAGACTGCTTCAGTATTTCTGTTTCGCACTCAATACCCATAGTACAATTCACATTCCAGAAGTAAAATCATTCACAGTTCATAAAACTGAACAAAACAATCATCTTACCATCATTAACCCCTCCCATCACAAAAATTGCTTGAAATTTCACTGCTTCCCTTGAAAAAAATCTTTTTACTGTAGATCTGTTTCTTCCAGTTTGTTTGAGCACACACTGCAGAGGATTTTTGAATTAAGGGCCCAAAGATTTGGGCCCGAAGCTATCAACGGGGTCAAATTAAAAATACCCCATACAGTGATAGTATTACATAATCAAGAAAAATGATGTGCACTTCCTTTAAAAGGTATAATTAAACCCCTTTTTATAGTCTGTGTAATTTAAAAGTGGGTTACACAAAAAACAACTTACTTAATGTATTTGGGAGGAAACATCATGGAGTTGTAATGTATGATTAATGTACCCGTACATTTGATAAAATATGCTGCCCCACAAATATACTTTTCAGATCACAGGTTGTTTATTTATTCGATGTATAGGCTAGAAAATTTTTGTCATAGAAAAAAACTTTTTTAAAAAAAAGTTTTCAAAAACACTTGGGTGAATTGAAAAAACCCGTATGGTTTTTTCAAACTTTTGGGGTTTTTAGGCCCGAGCAATACATGATTCTGCTTAATAAAGGGGCAGAATAAAGGATTTATAGAACTTTGAAGATCTGGTCTTTTTTACTAGATTTCATAAATTTGCCAAAAATATTGGGGATTTAAATACATCAATTGAATATTATGTTTATTTCAAAATTGAAAACATAATTATACTTTTACTTTTGTATTTCTGAAAAAAATTCCCTTTTGGACTATGAGTAATTCATGATTTGAATTTTTTTAATTGCATTAATGTTTTTAAAATTTTTTTTTTGTTTATATATATATATAATTTTTTTATATATATATATATATTTTAATATATATATATATTTTAATATATATATATATAAAAAAAAAAAAAAAAAAAAAAAAAAAAAAGGTGAGGATTAACATTTTTTCTTAAAAAAAACATATGCATTGAAAATGAAAGATGAATTTTAAATTACGAATTATACATGAAGAAAAAAATATAGTACAATTTTAACAACCAATAAGCTTGCAAGAAGGCAAGTTTGGGGGCAAGTTTTCAAAAACCAAAAGTTGCAAAGACTATGCACTTCCAAAAAAGCTTGTGGCAAGTTGCAGCAACCTAGAAAAGTGCAAGCAAAAAACTTGGGCAAGCTCTTTTTTGTATAAAGCTAGGGTCAACCACCCGCATAGGCAAGGGGGGTTTTTAAAGAATTTGGGGGGGCGAAACAAATAACGGTGCGTTTTTTGGGGTTATTTTTTAAGTTGTGCTTTTTTAGTGTGGAGATCAAAATTCAAAATGCCCATGTATTTGGTGCACTTTTGCACGCCAAATTGAAAAGACAATTTGGTGCTCATTAAACCATTGTGTAAGTTTTATTGGTATACTTTTGCAGAAAAAGGAACTAAATGTACACCAAAATTAATAAAAAACGTTGGACAAAAGTTTTTTAAATGCCACCAAAGGGAGGTAAAACAACGAGGGGAAAAAAAATAAAAATAAATAAAACCCTTTGGGAACTTGTTCTTTTGAACAATTCACAAAAACACCACCAAAAAATTGTTTTAATAAACCCGGTTTAATAAATATATAAAAGTCATGAACCCCTTTTATGACTGCAAGGGTCAAAATCTAAAATGTTGAAATTGCCCGATATCCACGTCAATTTACGTGTAAAATTACAGGTCAATTAGTCAACCGATTTTTTACTGGATTGTCTTTATTGTTGAGGGGGCAAAAACAGTAAAACAATCAAAATGCCCCCGTGTGCAAATCAACGTCAAAAAGGGATTCGATACCCCCTCTGCCCCTAAGTTCAGCTGTGGAGGGTTAACGAGGTTTGAAAATGTGTAACATACCCCAAAAAAAAAAACAAGCGCAGTTACCCAAAAAATGTTGATAAACTGGGGTTGGGTGCTGGCTTGTTTATCTTGATGAATACCAGGTTTCATTCCCCCCTGGACAAAGAAAACAATTATTTATTTTTGTAATAAAATGAAGGATTCCCCGAAAGCCTGAAAAAAAAAATGTGAAAAAGTAAAAATTGTTTGCAAAAAATAGACAGACCAGTTATAAATATGGCAAAATTGAAAATATTAAAAATACATAATTTTTTAAAATTTGAAAAACTGAAAAAAAATTCAGTTGATTCACTGTCAGGATTTGATTTCATATCAATAAATTTGTACTGTTAAATTTTTTTTATTTTTAACCAGGACAGAAACCTTCATGGTGTACCAAACTACCAAATTTTTTCAAAAATTTTTTTAAGTGTTTCCCTCAATATTAAAAAATCAGCAAATAAGATTCAAAGATAATTTTTTTTTGTTATAATAATACCCAAAACAGATTTCTTTTTCCCAAAATAACAATTTAAACTAGTTTTTTTAAAATCTTGCATTGATTATACTCATACAAAGAAAAACCTCCCCATGAACAGCAGTCATGCTTATAAAAAATTCATGTAAATACCCTAAATCTAGATCAGGGACCATGAAAATTTTTGACGTCAACAGTTAGGAGGGGAAGTTTCATTTTCCCTTTGCCCTTTTAAAGAAATATGAACCAGCTTAAAAGAGCATTATTTTCACCTGTTGTTCTACCCTTTTCATAGATTCAACTTCACAGTCTTTCCCTCGTGCCTTTTCACCCTCAAAGGGGCCCCTTTTGGTTTTGTTTACCAAAAAAAGGGAAATTGATATTTATCTTCTTTTGTTTATGATGATTAATTTTTTTTTACATATTAAACAATCATTAGGGTCCTAATCTAAATGTTAAATTTTAATTTTCCCCAAAATTATTTCTGGGTCAGGGGGGGAGGTCAAAAAAGTCGGACGGGGGGTGTGACGTCAGACGAAGCAAAATTATCTTAAAATTTTATTTGAAAAAACCCCCACATCAAAAGCCCCTCTTTTCAGGACTTTATATTTACTAAATAATAGCACTATTGATTTGAAAATCACACCTTTTCTTTTTAACTTATTAAACAGATAAAAATTTAGGGGGTTGGGTGTTTACATTTTTGGTTACGTGGTTGTGAAAGAATGACAACTTGTAAAATGATAAGTCTGAGATTTTTAAACTTTTTTGTCTAAAAACCTTTTACAGATCAATACTGTAACTACTAAACAAATTGTATCCCCTTTATACAACCTTTAGTGTTCTTTTAAAATCCATTTTCAATATTTCATAAAAAAAAGTTTTGTTTCCCCCTTTTTTTTTAATCCCTTTAAACGGGGTATTTTGTCCAAAAAAAAGTTACCAGGGGAGGATGAATTCCTTTACATGAGGAAACACTGTGGTTAAAAAAAAGCAAAATAAACATGAAGCATCTTTCAATTTTCAAAAATTTGAAATTATGAATATTCAAATATTTTCAGTAATCTTATATTTTACCCCTTAACCTGAATTGAGGACCTTTTTTTTTTTTCCAAATTTCGTCTGAAAAAAAACAATATCTGGACCCTTAGGGGGCCACTTAAAAAAACTTCTTGCCTTCTATTCTTTAACTACTGTTTTCACCGAATGCGTATAACTTCTCCTGGATAAAATTTTCATCATACCGATCCAACCAATCCCAAAACCCCCCAGTGTTTATTAATTTTTATGATGGTAAAATCGGGTCACCCCATTTTACCATCCAGTTTTTTATATTTTAAAAAGTTGTGTCAAAGGGTTTCATTAAAAGAAAAAACTCAAAATAAAAAATTTTTTAGGGTGTTCGGGCATGGCCCCCAAACCCCATTGTTCTTGCCTTTTTAGGGGGGAGCGCAAGCGAACACCTATTGTTTTGTATTTTTTGGGGCGAGCGCGCGACACCTATTGTTTTTTGCATTGTTAGGTGTTCGACCGCGCAGCGAACACCTATTGTTTTGTACCGTTTTTTAAGTTTTTACTTCTAATCTCAGTGTCGACCGTCCGGGCAACAAAGGCACCTTGCAAAGCATTTACAGCCTTCACCAACACATGAACAGTAATATACCAAAGAACCGTTTCACGCATCATCAGGTGTCGAATTACGCCAAAAATATTTAAACGTTTCCATATACGTTGCATGAAAGAATCAGTTCGTATAGCGCCGCAAGGCAATACGTGGCAAGTCTGGCCATTAGCACAACACATGCACACAGCGTCGATATCGATTGATAAGTTGTAACCAAATATCGTAGTACACGATATTTGCCGAGCTGCATGTCATCGACGCAGTTTGCGTGTGTACGTGTGGTACCATGGCCCAAACGCTACTTTTTTAATAAATGGATTGCCAACACCGTCATAAAGAGTAAGTATATTAGTTACTTTTTAAGAGGATTTGTATTATCTTCGTGTTTTCATACAAGAAAACCATTTTTAAGCTGTCCATTCGTCGTTGCATTGTGCCTGTTTAACTAACATGACCAACGTTGTTAGGCTCACGAAATCCTTTGACAGTAAACAACCAACAAAAATATGCCTTCACCAAAATGTATTTAGAATACAAATAAGGGTAGGAAAATTCAGTTGTTAAGGGTTATGGCCAATTATTCAGAAATTTTATGCTATATTTTGTAATTTTTTTGTTTTCTCCAAAATCTTCAGTTTGTGCACAAATTAAATAAGTAGCCTAGCGATTACTATTTTCCTTAATTAAATTCTTCATACAACAACTTACATAGACAATTATTTCACAGGAAAATGTACAATATTCATGACACACATGTACTAGGTCCTGTTCTCGAGGCCTCTCTGACATCACCACATCACAACTACGAAATTGTATGAGTATATGAGACTCCGTACTTAAATACCTTTCTTTGATGAGGCCGCGCGAGAATATTTTACACATTGTCAAGAATTTGCACGGAAAACAAAACAATGCCCTTTCAATTTCACGTCCAGCTACCTAAAGTATACACTGTTTTCCCCATTCCCATAAATTAGAACTTCTGAATTTTCAAATACTTATTCTTGGTCCATGTACTTATAAAACCTTTCCTCATTATTTTTTACAGCATGTTCACTGTGACATATTATTTCCCTATTCACATAAATTAGAATCAGAAATTTCAAATACTTATTCCATACTTCCATAAACTTAACTATTATTTTTACAGCATGTTGACTCGATGTATCATGGCTCAGACTGAGTTCCAGCCACAGTACACTAACACTATGTTGACAATTAATATCCAAATGCAGTATCGTAACTGTTCGTCACCACTAACTGTACGAAGTTAATAAGATCTGAGAAGGGTCTTCATACCAATGATGAACATTTCATTTAGTTTTAATGGTTGTTTATTACAAAATTACGAGTATTATTTTTTCACACAGTACTGGCATTTCAGTCCAAGAGAAGGTGTATCTGATAACCACCTTCCAATCCATGTCGTTAAACATTTATTTAAATCTAAGCCCTACCCTATTTTCAATCTTAAATATTTTTTAGGAATTGTTAAAGATTTTAATAATAAAGCACCAGTCGTCAGTCATCGAATTGGCAACTAAAGCCCCTCTTATACTTATTGCTTGTTTGCCCTCCCTTCCCTAGTTCTTGATTCTATAGTGCTGCAATGATAGACCAAAAGAATTTTAGAACAAAATGTTGGTTCATCACCAGTGGCAGTTACGCCATCACCAAGAACTTGGGGAGGGGCAGAATTTATTCTAAAATTACTGGATTCCAATGACAACCCTGAATGTCTATTCTGAACTGTCACTAAATCATACATAGAGCGCAATATTTATTATAAATGCAGGTTGATTCTGTTTTCTTATCAACAAAGGATCATGGTTGGGTTCATTTATTAATTGAAGTCATTTCACGTTACATGTGTAAGACCATGTACACTCATTTCTAGATTGTTACAATTAGAACAGGTCAAAGTGGTTTCCTTTATTGGGGAGGAAGTGTAAAAATCACAAAAGTCAAGTGAAACCAACAGTTAAAATAAATATGTATTTCATTGCTTATTAGCAATTTTCTATAAGCATCCATACAATTTCTTTTGATTATTTCAATGTCTAACAATTTATACAATGGCATCTTGATCTTTACAGACATTTTCACAATCATGTACAACCTTGAAAAGTTAAAAATCAATGTATAATGCATTTTCAAATTTTATGAATAATTTTTAATTATTTGCGGTATAGGTGAAAAACAAAGACAGTTTATAAGCATGTCACAATATGAGATGCTTATCACAGTAACACTATCATTGTCAATTTATCATTATATTTTATTATAAACTTAACCTGAAAGTGAAGTATTATAAATAAAGATTAAATTTATGTTTGTACAAGACTTATTACCAAGAGATAAATACTAATGTTATTTATTTAAATCTAAATTGAAAGGTTTTTCCATAAACAAGTGAAAATGGCATCCAATTATCAGATTTGGATCCAGTGGATATATTCGTTTTCTTGTCACCAAAGGATCATGGTTGGGTTCATTTACACCGAAGTCATTTCACTTGAAAACACATGTAAGACCATGTACACTTACTTAGATTGGTTACAAGTAGGTTAAGAGGTCAACAAAATGGTTTCAATTGATTGTGGGGAGGAAGGTAAAACGACAAAGTCAAGTCATGAAAACCCAACAGACAAGTTATTAAAATACATATGTATTTCATTGCTTTATTAGCAATTTCATACACCCATACAACTTCTTTGATTATTTCAATGTCTAACAATTTATGTAATAAAATGCATCTGATCTTTAGGTTGTAATTCTGTAGTATGGATGCAGCTACAGACATTTTGCCAATCATGTGGCATAACCTTGAAAATGTAAAAATCAATGTAGAATTACTTTCAAATGTTATACATTATTTTTAATTATTTGCAGTATATATTTTTATTATAAACTTAACCTGAAAGTGAAGTATATTATAAATAAAGATTAAATTTATTTTGTACAAGACTTAATACCAAGAGATAAATACCAATGTTGGCTTCCATTTAAATCTAAATTGAAAGTGTTTTTCCATAAACAAAGTGAAAAGGAACCAATTATCGATTTGATCCATTGAATATAATTACATTTAATTTGTTTGAATTGGGAATTATTTACTTTTGACAAAAACTCTCTGCGGGGGGCAGAAGATGGAAAGCACGGATGCAAGCTCCAATCCTTATCGTAGTAGTTATAATGAGTTTAATGAAAGCTAATTAGCTAGGAAAGGAAAGGGGAAATATTTATATGGTCTTCCATGCTTCAGTGCCTCAGTAACCTTAAACTGCCCCAAACAATTCTAACCCACACCTCCTTTCTGCTCTTTTTGAATTTGCAGCTGCTTAATCCAGTTACTATAATATGTAGTCCCCCTTCTATCCTAAATCAACTTCGTGACTTTATGCCCATATAACGTTGAATAGGTTGACTGGCTACCTACAACCCCAACTATTTCATATGAGTGATTTTAATGTTGATTTATAATAATAATAATAATAATTAGCGATTTTTTTATATAGCGCATAACACATAGTTATAAAACATGTCCCTATGCACTGTAGAAAAGAAGACAAGATAGAAGACAAGATGTACTGGGTCTCAAACAAAATGGGTACATTAAATGTTAAACAGTGCCTGCAATTTGAAATGTCAATTGAATCACTGTTTTTAAGTGCTCCGGAAGATTGTTCCATAAGGTTGAGGCAGTAAGAAACTGCGTTCACCATATGACCTGGTCTGTACTGGTGGAATAACAAACATTTTTTTCTACTAGAACGAGATTTACTGGTGTGTACCGTTTCAACAACTCAACCAAATAAGATGGCGCAAAATTATAAAAATACTCGTATGCCAACAACAACATTTTGAATGAAATGCGGAGAATGAATGGTACAATGTAAGTCTTATGATGGAGACACAGATTCTGTCTTCTAACACGATAAATAAGACGAGCTGCAGAGTTCTGCACACCTGCATCTTTGTAATTTGACGCCGGAATCCCAGAAAGGAGACCGTTACAAAAATCAAGGTGACATCACAAAATGCATGAATTAATTTATCATCTAGCATGGTTTTTTTGAAAAGCATGTGTTGGGCTAGTGTCAATATTTGTACAAAACATTGTGTTCCAAGTCACACTTGTTAATCTTGTAATTACTGCTTAAATCTCACAACATTTCCAAGTTCAACAGCCAATATCTCAAGAAGTAAACACCTATTAGAAAACAAAACACAATTGAATTCTCATTAATAGCTTGTAATTTGTGAATGAGTTACCATAAATGCTTGCCAATGGTCCAATTAGTGGCACACGAAGTAACGATTTTTGCTAAATTTAAAATGTCATATCTCATAGCTTCAATTTAATGTATGTTGACAACTTTGTTATTTTTTCGATAATCATGAGGTCATATATGACCTTCAAACCACCCATCGTAACCTTTACTCCTGTCCAAACAGGGAAGTTCAAATTCAAATACATTCTAACGCAAAATTGATATGTTCGAATATGAAATTGATATTATTATAAAAGACGATAAACTCCGCACAATATGATATTGACATCATCGATGATAATTTGATTGAACCGGAAGTAGACTCTGAACACTGTGTGTTTGTTCTAACAAACACTTAAGCTCTAGTTTTACTTTTCTCAGTGGCGATTGTCCGGCAACAAAGGCATCTTGCTGAGCATTTTACAGCCTTCAAACTTAACAACACATGAACAGAACATATCAAGCTGGACGAAACTGTTTGCTGTGACGTCATGATTACGTCATCAGGGTGTCGAATTACCAATCATATTCATGAACCACAAACATATTTTCACAATTCATCATCTGAAGATCTTGAATTACGTGATTTTTCGCTGACGACCAATTTGACCTTCCTTCCGGTCGAAACCGGAGTTGTAAATTTCAAAATTTCAAAATCATATCTCATGAACCAGAAGATATTTTCACAATCTTTTATCATCTTAAGATTTTGAACGTCAAGATTTCGTTTTCAAACGTGACCTACCTGACCTTCTTCCGGTCGAACCGGAAGGTTAAGTGAAACAATATGCTGAGTTACTATTCCCTATATAAAATGAATAGCCCATATCGCGCGTGCACATAATACGTACACACAGCAATATACGGAGTTTAATATTGGCCCACAACGTAATGGCCTTGGTCACATGGGCAATTTTTCGGGCAATTTCAGGCACAAAGTTAAAGTGGCAATGAGATTGCTCGGAGACGTTCTGTGTGGCATTTCACGCAATCCAGCAACGAGTAGACTGGCTTTCACTTTGAGGCAATCTGTCGAGGCAATCTCCAATCACATTGCGTATCAGTGATCACATGCGGACATTTTATCACAAGCAAAACGTTTTCACCGGTGTAATATTTCATTCGTTTACATGAAAAGAATACTGAGGAATTTTGCTGTTCTTTTTAACTCCAAAGCAAAAATACAAGAAAATAAAATGGTTACCGAGAAAGAGGAAAATATAATTGCATTATTATGAGGTAAGTAATATACTCATTACATGCACAATCCAATGGAGGTTCGTGATGATTTAAACTGTTGTACTGCATCTATTTCGTAAAAACTATTATTGAGTCTACCTTCCTGTTTTTGCAGTGTACCTACATGATTTTAAGTTTGCATTTAACTGCGATAATGACTGAGTATGGATAGATGCTATATTGTCCAGAAATTCTTTTTTAAACTGTGCCATGCAGTCAAAAGTCAAAAGAGCATCGTTGGAAAATATTGTAACTCGCCTACATACATGTACAGTACATGTATGCAAATCCATGTAAATATATTACATGTTCAAAGTTGTCTCTTCTGTACCCCATGTTCTTCGTGTCAGCGAAATATATCCCTTAACTCAACTCTAAAGAGATGCTTTTACTTGATTAGTCTGTTAGTAGTAGCCACAAAATTGTCATAGGGCATCCTGCTTTGGAGCTGTTACATTTGTTTTGTTATGCTAGCGTGCCTGTCCTCTATGTTTAAAGAAAGGTCAGGTCTTATAACATAAAAAGATAAAGAGCCTGTATAATAAAAGAAAACTAATAAATGAAGAAAGCTGTAGAGGATGAGTTAACAGGTTTAATTGAAAATAAACATGCAGGTGTGTTGGTGGGACAACATGTGTACACCAAAATTCAGGATAGAAATGCAAATGGGGTGGGGTGATGAAGGTTGTTTTTGCAATTATAGAGGGTATCTTCACTGGTAATACATGTTGGCCTTTCCCATTCTGAATTTATTTTTTTCACATAATCATTTGAACATTTATTTATATTTTGTATTTTAGCTCTCCATGTTGAGTAATTCAATTAGATGCACGCTGGTATCAGTGAGACTCAGTTCAACAACCTAGAAAGCATCTAAAACACAAGCCCTGCTGGGTAACCAATAAATCAGGGTACAATTATTGTGCGTGTGTGTGTGTGTGGGGGTGTGTGTGTGTGCGGTGAGCATTCAAACTGGGGACGTATAACAAAAGGGATACTGGTCCCGGTTGCTCTCACAATGGAGAACAATCCGTCCCCGTATTTTTGGACAAGGAATTTGATAAAGGAAGCCCCATCGCCGGTAAGCCACACACGTGTGTGTGTGTGACAGGCATTACATTCACTGTGTGTAACTTGAGAAGAAAAGATGTCCACACAGTGCAGGAAAGCTTTTGCACTGTGGACTTACACACGTCCACAATAACGTTTTTGGACTTTGAAAAGTACGGTCTTCGGAAATTAGAGATTTGTCTAGGCAGGTTCTTTTGACTCAAATCGAAGGATATTATTAAAAGGGAAAATAGAACGAAACCGCTCAAACACCCTTCTGTGTGAAATGGGGAAACGATTTTAAGAATCTCCATCCTTAAGCACACGAGAACAAAGGAATGTCCACAGAGGTATGGACCAAACCTGCGTGTGGTACGTGTTTATGAAAAACTGAGTGACATATAACAGTAAACAATCTGTCCTCGGTTTGCGCAAGTGTCCTCGGTACAAACGTACAAATCTAATGGGAGAAGCCTCAAAAGTAAAGTCCAACAAACAAAGGGAACAAAAGAGGGGAACAGGGTGTCAAACGGTGTCCTTGGTTTACACCATACACAAGACTGTGTATGTGTGTGTGTACTACACTGTGATTCGTGTTGTGGGGCACCACATTGAACAACAAGTTCGACAGAGAATCTATAGGAAATTCTGGTACCCACTGGAATTCCTATAGAAAAGGGATAATAAAACGAACAAAGGAATACCCCACTTGTCAGCATATGTGAGAGTGTGTGTGTGTGCGTGTGTGTGTGAGCGCATTCAAACTTTTAATATTATAACACTGGATCAAATTTGTCATTATTGTACAAGACCTGCACACACCTCACCTCGGGGAAAAATGTAACGATCAAGCTGTGATGATAATATTATTTTATTTCTTTTTTTTTAGTTTATAACTACTTAGGCGGGCCAGTTTGCCAATGCTCCTTGACAAAAGGTTTTCAGGCACTGAGTTAATTTAAATACAAAATCAATTAAATTTGACGTATGTATTTTAACTTGATGTATTTTATTTCTTTTCTGTTTATTATTTATCAACTAATTAAATTCACTGCAAATGGAATAATGTGTTAATTTTAAACGAAAAGCATCACAATTTCCCACAATGATTGTTTAATAAACAATGTAAGGGCAAGAGTTCAGGACAAACAAAAATGGTTGATATTTTTTTTTCCAAAATTGTTGGGTGTTTACTTTTAAATATTAGTTTTGGTTAGCCAGTTAGCAAATTTCTAAATGGTCGTATTTTCTGTTTCATTTTAATTCTATGTAATAACCAACAATGTTTATTATCATTAATAAATAAATAAATACATAAATTAAAAAGATTAAGCATCAGACGAATTACACTAAATCAAAGTTTAATATTTCAAAAATCATATTCTATGTAGCACAAAAGATATAATAATAATAATAGCAAAATTTATAGCGTACATATCCACCCAGAGGGTGCTCATGCCTACAGGAATATAGTACAAGGTTACTTAAACAAAACTTACATAAATACATGAAAATGATATGTAATTACAGTTAGCTGAAGGTTTAGACATCAAATATGTTTTTAGTTGAGCTAGATTAAAGAGCTAGATTTTATGAGCTACATTTGCCTGCAGACATGACCCTAATCTGACCTCTCCTTTCTTCGAAACCAGAAATGTTTAAGTGAAGAAATATTCTGAATCACTATTCTTGTAAATGTATATTTTTTGCTATCTTCAAAAAAAATATAATTTTACCAAATTTGGCACAATTGACACCTATATGAGGAAAAATTTTGTGTATGACTTCACATGATTGAACCGAACTACGGTTGGAAGAACTTAAAATTATATTGGATGACTGGAACCAGGTGTTAATGTATTCAGTATAGCACATTATGTTATTTTATTATATATTATGAAACTCATACCTCCTGAGGTAACTTCTTGTCTTTTATTTATTTTTATTTTTATATTCTGACGAGAAAACATCAAATTTAAAATAAACATAGTCTTCCAAGTCATGTTTGTTCATTTCTAACGTATTGCTTAAATCTTCACAACTTTCCAAGTTCAACAGGTAAATATCTGAGGAACCAAATCATCTATTAGAAAACAAAAACACAATTGGAATTCTTACATTAATAGCTTGTAATCTTGTGAAATACTACAAATGCTTTGATAGTCAAATTAGTGGCAATAATGAAGTAACGATTTTAAAAGGTTATATCTCATAGCTTCAATTTGATGTATAATTTGACGTTGGGGAAAATATAAATAAGGTGTTAATGTATCTTACCTGCTCAGTATGTTGGAGAACAACTGGATGATGATGGACATGATGTATACTTCAAATTATTCCAAGATATTTATTTATGAAAAATCAGGCCTCGTTGAGATTTGGAGAATGTGAATAATTCTTGATGACCTTGTAAAGTGAAATATTCTTTAAAATATATATATCAAAACTATGATCACGACGTCGTTACTACGTCACCACGGAAAATTAAAACGGCCGAAACAAAAATTATTTATTTAAAAATTACAGACTGAATTTTGTCCAATTTAGAATATAAACCACCCATGTCAACATGAAGGCAACTGGAAAGTTTCATCTTAATCACGTGACCAAAACTTAATATATAGAACAAAAGAAGTTTACGATACAATTCTTAAAGGTAATAAACAAGTTAGGCTATGCTGTTTCCTTCGCCAATACTCCAAACTAAGAGAAGAGGCAATATATAGCGGTTGTCCAACCGCTGTAAATGTGCATAGCCTCTTTAAACTAGCAGATCGAAACCATTGTTGTGACATTCATTTAGGCTTTACAGATCTCTGATATTGTACTCAAATTAATTACTGGAATTATTTATTTTAAATTGCAAAATTGCAATTTTGACAATCTCTGCTATTTTTCCCTTTTCCCTCGATGAGACTTATCAACAAAAACAGTTCCAAAGTTCATGAGCCTTTCAACCGACAGATACTTATACCACATAACATGTAGTTGTCAATAAATTTATGACATATAGTTTCGTGGTAGTTAAGTGACGTCATGGTGGACGTCATCAGATAGTTAAACACACTAAAATCAAATTTTAATATTTCCAAAATCATATCTCATGAACCACAAAAGATATTTTCACAATCTTTTGCATCATTACAGATCTTGAATTATATGACATTTTGTAAACAGACATGACCCCAATCAGACCTCTAATTCCATTGAAACCGGATATGGTATATGCTTCAGTGGACGAAATTATTTATTGACATGACCTTTAAAATGTGAAGGATGACGTCACTTCCGTCACAGTGCTATCTTGTGTGTTTTGAAACAATAATCTCAAAATCATAGGAAATTTGATATGACTTATGCGAATAAAGTGATAGTGACATCTTATGGCCTCAAAAATATGTTGATGACATCAAAGTTCGAGCGCCCCTAGTTGCATTTAAAAAGGAATTATTTTCGAAGCTCAGAAATTGAACCAAAGTACTAACGTAATTTTTATGATCATGAGGAAGTTTCATTGTGTCATATGTCACCTTCAAATCACCTTGTTTGACCTTTACTAAACAGGAAGTCCAAAGTCAACACATTCTAATGCAAAATTGATATATTTTGAATACGAAATTGATATTGTTATAATAAAAGATGATACACCTTTGCAAAATATGATATTGACATTGTCGTTGATAATTCCTGATTGAACCGAAGTGGACTTGAACACCGTGCTTCTGTTCTAACAAACACTTAAGCTCTAGCTTTTACTTCCTTCGTGTCTGTCCGTAAAAACACATACTTGCAAACGTCACATGAACTTGAACTTGCATGTACTTAGAACTTAACAAGCAGATGAAACACGAGTTGTGACGTCATAATTAGGTCATCAGATATCGAATGATAAATCAAAAGTTAATATTTAAAAAATCATCTCAACAACCACAAGAGGTAAATTCAATTGTTGTACCAGTCCTACAGATCGTTAATTGTCAAAACATTTACAAAAGGTGACCCTAATTTGACCTTACTGCTCGTCCAAACCGGAAGTCAAAGTTTTCAATATTTAAAAATCATCTCAACAACCAAGAGGTAAATTATCAGTTTTTGCACCATTGTACAGATTGGTAATTGTCAAAATATTTACAAAACATGACCCCACTTGACCTTTACCTGTCCAAACCAGGAAGTCAATGTTTAATATGAAAAAATAATAATGCAAAGTTTTGTTTAGAAACACTTGACGTCATCCCCTGCCCTGACAAAACCCGAACACCTATGTGCTTGTAATATAACAAACACTCCGTCTGTTTTTTGTTAGGTGTCTGGAGCAACAGCGAACAATTCTTGTTTTGTTTTTTACTTTTTCCCAATAACTGTCTGGCAACAAACACGTACTTGCAAACTTCACATGAACTTGAAACTTGGTACACACACACCTCTAGAACTTAACAGGTAGATGAAACACGAGTTGTGAGGACCTCTACTTTGGCCTTTTACTCTCCTGTCCAAACCGGAAGTCAAATTTAATTATTAAAAATCATATCTCAACAACCAATAAGAGGTACCAGTTTTTTTTGTACCATTGCATAGATTGTTAATTGTCAAAATATTTTCAAAAGGTCACCCTATTCTGACCTTTACTTCCTGGGTCCAAAACTGAAGTCAAAATTAATATTTAAAAAACTATCTCAGCAACCACAAGGGGTAACTACAACTCCACCATTGTATAGATTGTTAATTGTCAACAAAATATTTACAAGCAGACCCCTAATTTGATCTTACTTCCTGTCCAAACCGGAAGTCAAGTTTAATATTTTAACAAATCATATCTCAACAACCACATAGTGTAAATTAATAGTTTTGCACTATTATGATTGTTAACTGTCAAAAATATTTACAGAAACGACCCCAATTTGACCTTACTTCCGTCTAAAACGGCAAGTCGTTTAATATAAAAAAATAATAATGCAGAGTTTTAAAAAACATTCTGACGTCATCATCAATGTTTGGACAAAACTGAACACCCATGTGTTTATCACAAACACCGGTTAAACGAAGTTAGTGTTCGAGCGCGCACAGCGCGAACACCTGCTGTTTTGTACCGTTTTTTTACTTCTCCATCAGTGGCGCTTGTCTGGCAACAAAGGCACCATTGTTGAGCATTTACAGCCTTCAAACTTAACACATAAACAGAACATATCAAGTAGACGAAACCGTTTACAGACGTCGCTGATTATGTCATCAGGTGTCGAATTACGCTAAATCAGTTTTAATATTTCAAAAATTATATCTCATGAACTACAAAGATATTTTCAATCTTTACATCATCTGAAAGATGATATTTCCTTTTCGGGACGTGAAACCACTTGACCTTCCTTCCGGTCGAAAACCGAAGTTGAAAATTTAAAATTTAAAATCATCTGGCGAACCATAGAAGATATTTTCACAATCTTTTCATCATCTTAAATATCTTGAACTAAGTCACATTTCGTTTTTCAGACGTGACCCTACCTGACCTTCCTTCCGGTCGAAACCGGAAGGTTATGAACAATGCCACTACTATTCCCCTGTATGTACGAATAGCCCATATCGCGCATGCACAGAACACACAATAGCAATATACGGAGTTTAATATTGACCCACAACGGGGCAATTTCGGGCAATTTCAGGTAATAAAAGTTGCTGGCAATGATTTTTCAGAGATTGTTCTGTGGCATTTCACAATCCAGTGGCAATGATGAGTAGACTGGCTTTTTCACTTTGAGGCAACTAATGAGGCAATCTCCACCACATTGCGTATCAGTGATCACGTGACATTTATCAAGCGTGACATTTTATCACAAGCGTGACATTTTATCGTGAGGTGTCGTGGCCGAGCGGTCCAGCTACCGGATTCAAGTTCTGGTGTTAGCAACATGATGGGTTCGAATCACGGCCGTGACACTTGTGTTTCTGGAGCAAGACACACTTAATCATAATTGCTTCCTTCCACCCAGGGGTTAAATGGTACCCGTGAAGGCAGAGTTGGTTTGTTTGCTGCTAGAAATGGCAGCAATTGAGCTGTACACTCCCAGGAGCTGGAGATGGTTTCAGGAATGATTTATATTTTATGAGCTCATGAGCAGGATAATAATATAATGCGCCTGAGCACTACCTTTAGTTGGTGGATACGTGCGCCATAACCACACATTATTATTATTATTATTATTTTATCACAAGCAAAACATTTTCAGCAGCGGCCATTTAATTTCGTTTACACGAAAAACACTGAGGAATTTTGCCGTTCTTTTTTCAGCTCAAAGCAAAATACAAGAAAATAAAAATGGGTTACTGAAAGAGGAAAATATAATTGCATTATTAAGAGGGTATTATTTAGAGGTTTATTAGCTCAGAAATGTGTGTTTGTAAAGTAGGCCTATCGTAGACATAATTATTGCATGCACAATCCAATGGAGGTTCGTGACAGACAAAACTGTTGGAGTGTTGTACTGCATCTATTTTCAAAAAACTATATTCTCATTGCGCCCAGGATGTAGGGATGGTTTGCGGCTCACGGGGTTGTTCATCTCATCAGTTTGTCCCAGTTGCAGCCGCAGGACAGATGAGATTGACCCTTTAACTTGTAAGATTAAAATTAAGCAATGAAGGATGATAAATTGTATCATTCCAAAATATAATATGCGAGCCTCTCAATTGTTCTTGCTCGACAACACATTCTTTTATCAATGCAGTATAGACAGTTAAGGCCAAAATTGAATAAGAACACTTTTAATGAAATCAAACCTTTGTACTTTTTCCTCAAATAAAGATTAGCTTCCTGATGGTGGGGCCATACGTACGAGGATATCGATCGTCCTTTCTCCCGATTCTCCGTAACACATGTGGCGAAATCGTGCATACGATGTCACGTCTCTGAATTGCTACCTTAAGAACCTACAACAAGCCAAACACTACCGTTGAGCGCCTTCAGAACACGGTCAATTTTCGTGACCGATAGTCGTCTGAATGCCTTGGCTCAACACAGCAGACCTCACTGCCTCAAATTCACTTTGAATGAAGTCGGTAAGGCTACGTATTCTACTAATTATATGACAACTTTACATGCACGAAGGTCAATATACGTACATTCAGTCATGGTTTAGAGTCAAAATTTGTTTTCTTTTTTTCTTTCTGTTTTGTTTGTTGTTGAGATAACCCTGAAATAAATTATGTATACTAGGCAATGTATGCTCAAATAGTATGGGGTACCTTGCAGTATGGGTTGTCTGCGCCTGGTAGTGTTCTTGGATGGACATTACCAGATGAGGCACGGTGGTAAACCCTGTGGATTTCGCAATTTCCAGTGATTTGTTGAGATGCCAAATAAGACCATTACATGGTTGAATATCACCAAATGTGGACGAACGAACACGAAGCTCGGTATTCGCCTTCTCAAAATCTACCAAAATTTAGTGCAATATGTAACAGACATTTGAAGTCATGACTGGACAGCCCACCATCATGAACTGCACATTGCTGGAAATCATAAAGCCTACTATGTGAACACAAATGTTGACATCATTTGGGGCTAAAAAGTAGCTCATTGTGGTTGAAATTTACTTAAAACCTGGCATCCACCTGTTCGAAATGACAAACACGTGCCATTGTTCTAGTGAGGAATCCTTTAGTAACAAAACACATGATCAACATGCAGATTAGGTCTTTGATTTTGTTAAGTTCTAACCACATGCCAAGTTTATGTGGAAAGTTTAAGTATGTTTTTGCGGACAAACGGGGAGAAGAAGAAGTAAAACAAAAAGAATAAATAATAGTGGTGTTTCGGGCACATGCCCGAACACCTAAAAATAAGACATCAAAACGTACCAACAGAAATCAGAGTAATTTAGTTTATTGATTTATTAATGTCTGCTATAAAACCGCAGCTGAATCTGAAGATATTGATAAGGCATATAGAAACTGACAACAGTGATATTTATAACACTTGATCCCACTGGACAGAAATAATAAATACAAATAATTCAGACAAAGCATTACACGAATTGCATTGTTGCATGAATTAAACAATTAAATAAAAAAATGCTTTGTACATAAGTGCCGACAACCAGTTTGAATAATTATCTTGCATAATACCAAAATTTTACACTGTAAAAGTGCAATTTATGTTTGACTGCCCCAAAATTCAATTACATTATATCGTTGAAAAAAAATGCATACACTTTCCCTACTTTTTTTGCAAGTTTTTATTTTCCAAAAACAAAAAAACGTTTAAAATTGAAATTTGGTTATTATGCGCCAAGTTAGTAATACAAATTGACTATGTTTTCCTCCATCTGTTTAAGGATCATTGGAGATTTTCGGTTTTTATAATTCCCTATTCGTTTGAGAACGAAACACGGGGCTCCGCACGAGTTCATAATTTCTCAGTTGAAACAAGTAATTTCAATAAAGTTGGTTTTTAAGGTTTTTTATTTTTATTTTTTTTACACTTTTTGTTAAATTTGAAAATCTCGTTTGGATGGGGGACAAGGGACCACAAGATCAATGCTAAAAAAAAAACAATTTATGAATCTAAAACAACTTATCAGGCAGTGTTTGGGGGAAAGATTGGGTGGGGGTGGGGGGGGATGGGTTAAAAACCCCTTTTTAAAGAGCTATATGGGGACAAGTTTTTTTAGTCCACCTGATTCGGGGGAAAAATACAGAAAAAAGGCTAAAAACTTTTAAACAGTTTTTACTCTATCACCCAAAAACGTGGCCATCCCGCTTTAAAAAGGTGGTTTTCATGTTTTACATTTGAAGTACACTATTTTTCCCCCCCTCCACAACACATCCCGTTTTCCGAGGAAACATCAAAACCCCCGGTCCTGGACCAATCAAAGCAGGGATGACGGGGGTTTTGATCAAAGTTAATTAGGACACTATTCTTTATCCCTACGGATTTGTGTGGTGAAAAAACACATGTACTTTCCTTGATAAACCAGGGACGTTTATTTAAAATATTAAAATATAACAATTGTTTTTTTCCCCCGGGTACCGACTATGCAGGAATAAACCGTCAGGTTTTTCTATGACATGGTCTGGGGAAGCGAGTGATAATTTGTTTGGGGCCCACGAAGAACCCCCCAAATTATTAAAACAAATTTTTAAAGGCCTGGGCACTCGTGAACCGGGAATTCCACTTTCTAAAGGGTTTAATTGGCAATTTTTGTGACGGGTATATGGGACATTCCTGTTATTATCGTAAAAATTTAAGTTAAAAAAAAATAATGGATATTATCGAAAATCGGATATATTTTTGAGATATATGTTATGAAAAAAAATCAATACCCCAAGCCCGATTGGGGTATTTTTAACACAAAATTAACATTTTTTTTTTTAAAAATAAAAAAATATAAACTCAAATGTTTAAAGATATCTAAAAATTTAAATGTTATTACGAGTATAAGTTGAGCAATAAGACAACTAATGAATACATAGTCTTTTACAAAGGTTTCAAGGTCAAATTCGTTTTGTGATGCACCACCTTATTGGGTGAAAAAATTAAAATTTTTCAATTCCCTTTTAAAGGGGTAAATATCATTTTTTTGATCCCCTTTTCAAGATATTTGAAACATGACGTCTATAGATTCCATACGGGAAATTTTTTTGTTTGTAAAAAAGTCAATTTCCCCGATTTGGTAAAATATTGTGGAATTCAGGAAAAAGGCAAATTACAAAAAAGTCCATTTATTTGAAAGTAGTCACTGTTGTCTTTGGATGTTAATTTTCACACGGGAAGGGTTTAAAAAAACTTTTTCATCACTTTTAAGTGAGGTTGAGACAAATCTTTTTTTTTTTTCCCCTTTATTGGGATTAGTTTTTGGGGAAAATCACAAAACAAATTTGCCCTTTAGAGTCTTTACCTTTTTAAAAACATTATCATGGGAAGGACACAATACTGACTAATTTAAGGTGCAAAAATGATCTTGATTTTCTTAATTTTTGACTATTTTGAATTGTTTTTTTTTTAGATATTTGTATATTTTAGAGACAAATAAAGATAAATAAAGGGGAATACTTTTGGGCCCTTTAATTCTTTAAAAACCGTTTTTTCCAAAAGGGGTCAAAAACGGACAAATTGAAAAAAAAGTTCATCAAATACTTTACGTTCGCTTTTTTTTCCCCCCTTGCGATAACTTTAACTTAAAAAATAAATTGCCCTAAAAAAAAATAAAACACGAACCTCAAAATGATCGCTCTTGTTTTCCTTAGTTACACCCAGTCCCCAAAACATACAATGTTAAACGGCCAGATTTTTATAAAAAACCCCTTAAAAAAAATTTTTTTTAAATAAGCTACATAATCATGGTGTAAACATTTTTGGTTTGATTTTTATTTTGGGAAAGACTAAAAAGGGACACCATGTAACTTGTTAATTTTTCCCCCCAATCGAAAAATACAACAGGGAAAAAATCTACTTACATTTTCCCCCCAAAAGTATTTTCAAATATGTTTTCCATTCATGATTTCCCAAGAAAATTACAATTTTCCACCAATACCAATTTTTTTGTTCCCCCCTGTGTCCAATTTTTGTCAGCCAAGGTTACAGAAAAAACAAAACATTTTTAAATTTTTTTTTTTCCCTTTAAAACCCAGTAAATTATGGGATTTTATTGTTAGCCAAAAGTTGGTGGGGGGAAAACATTTTCAACCCTCCCCAAATTTTCTACGGCACAACCCCCGGTTTTTGGAAAGCTTGCGTTTGTTTTTTGGGATGCTGGGTCGGGGTTAAACAGTTAAACGGGTTAAAGGGCCACACAAATAAATGTGTTTCTTGGCAATGCCCCCAGAAAACTTTAAAAAATTTAAAATGTTAGAAGGTGTGATTTGACAAAAGTAAAAAACCTAAAAAATTGGGTAGGGTCTGGGTCTTTTTGGTGTGAGGTAAAACCCCCTAACCCTCCGGGAGTTTGATTTTGGGAAATTTAACATCCCCACAAACAAGGGGTTTTGGGCCCTACGGGCTATTTTTCTAACTCTACTTTTAAGAACTTTTTGGGAAAAGGGGAGTTTAAAAATAATTAAAAAAACCCAAAGAAATCACAGGCCTGTACTGGGCCGGGGTTTGAAAAAACCCCTATGTGTACTTCTTTTTTATGTACTAACAAGGATGGGAAGGGATAAGGACATTATTATGTGTTAAATGTTATGAAAAGGGAACCCCCGGGTATATGTTGGGGGGGTCCCAACCTTATTTTGGGCGTGTCTGGGTTGTTTTTCAGACCCAACCTTTTTTATTTTTTCCCGAACCTTTCTTTGGGTTTTACCGGCGAACCCTTGGGAAACCGGGATTTTTTTTTAAAGGGGGGAACAGGTTTGACACGTTGTGTTGTACTTAAAATCATGTATAATAGGGCGAACGTTTTTTTAACTTTTGGCAAGGGGGGACCCATTTATTAGGGTGGACAAAGGTTCCAATGGTGCCTTCACGAAAAATTTTGTCAAAAAAGCTTAAACACTTCGTTGTGTTGAAAAATTTAAAAAAATTTGGGGGGAATTTTTTGAAATGGGGAAAAAGGGGGGGAATTTTTGGGACAAATTTTGTTCTTGTGTTTATTATTATTAGGGAGACCTCGCATCACCAGGTATTAACATTTTTTATGAAAGGTTGCACAACCTTTGCCCAAATTTAAAGCGTTTGGGGGTGCAGTTTTAGTGTAGGCATTTGAAAAATTTGTGCCCCCAAATAAACCCGACTGTTTTGGGCACTTTTGGTGTACCCCCGAAAACCCAACCCAAAAAATTTTTACTTTGGGGGGAGTTTTTTAGTCCCCAATTATTTTAAAATTTGTATAAAGAGCACCAGTGGGCATTTTGGGGTTAAAAATTTGGGGGTTTGGGCAAAGGGGTGTCCCAACATCACAGTGGTGTATTTTGACATGTAGGCCTACAGATATTGGTAGCATTGGGCAATGGTTTTTGGGGTAGTCCAAAAATTTAAAATAAATAACCAAAGATTGGTCATTTTTTTTTTTCTAGTTGGAAACCCCAAATGAGTGGGCTTGATCATAATGAAAAAAAACCCGTAGGGCCAACCTAAAAATATGGGTGTCTTCCAAAAAAAAATTGTTCAAGCTTGAGCGCAGAAGTTGAGCAAAATTGCAGCAAGCTTGAGAAACATTGACAAGCAGTGTTTTGGGGGTTAAAAGAAAATTTGAAAGGTTGTGCAGACAAGATTGTGCTTTTGCAGTCCGCTTGTTTAATATGCAAACCCTTTTAGGGTTTCCAATACTTTAGATTTTCTTTTGAAGATTTATTGTTCAAAAATGCAACTGACATCATGTATTTTTCAAGCTTTTTTAAAAAATCAGACTAACGAACATCAGCAGGTAACGATTTGTAAAAAAACCAGTTTTAAAAAATCGTCTTTGGTGGGTAATAATTTAGCTTGAATGTAGGCTAATCCAGGGATACATTTTTATTGTGCCCATAGGGGAAACATTTTTTTGTAAACAAAAATGAAATCATTTGTTTTTTAAAAATTTTCTTTTCATAATTTATAAAACATTTTTTAAATAATTACAATAAAGTATAAAAAAGATAATAATACAAATTAAGAATGAACAATTAAAATTTAAATTTCATGTTATGTCATATATTTTGCAACACATATAATATAATCCCTTTTTGGAAAATGTTGTGCTGTAGTTTTATCAGGAGATAGAGGCTGGTTGTCATCCCAAATTTTATCCAGCAGCATCAGTCATATGTGTTTATCGGGAAAAACTTTTTGTGTTTCAAAAAAAAGACAAATATTAGAAAACCAGTTTTTCCCTTTAATATAAATTTGAAAAAGGAATTTAAAATTTGCACAGATACAAACATCGGTACATTCTTTCCCGGATTAAATCACCCCCCAAATTTTTTAGATTTTCGAAAAGGAACCCGATATGAGTTCTTAAAATAATAATGGAAAGTATACTTGTCAAACAAAGAAACGCAATTTTTGTTTCGGCCCAAATTTTTACCAACAAAAAAGTTTCACCCAGAAAAATTTTGATGACATGAAAGTGGACTCAAAAATGGTGTGTCCCCCCCAGGGTGGAACGTTTGGGGGCCGGGCATGGACGGATTTTTGGCCCAACCGCCCCAGAGGCAGTGCGATTCTTTAAACGCGGCGCCAACCCGAGCGTTCTGGGGAAGGGCCGGATGAACCCGCCGTTGAATTTTCCCATCGTGTTCTTTTGGGACATGCGGGGCAAAAGGGAGGCCAGGAAGGGTTTCCAATTTTTCGTCGAATTCAGTACAACGGCAACATGGGGGGTGCATTATCCTGCTGTAGCAGTTGATATTGGGGGTTGGCAAGAAAGGCACAAGTCGTTGCCAGGACCCCATCTCAGCCCGGGCCCCCCAATTCCCCGTCAATGATTGGTGCGGTGTTGGGGGAAAGCCCGGGCCACCATGACCCAGGACCCCCCTCTGTCCCCATCTACGACTTGCAGTCAGCATAGCCACCCCCGCCCCCTGTAGCCCCCAAAACGGCCATCATTGTGGGGGTATGCAAACCGGACTCGTCCCTAAAAACACCGTCCCAAACCTTTTCCCCTTTGATGCGCTGCACCACTGACGACGGCGCTCCCCCGGGCATCAACTGGGGTCCAAAAGGGCCCTTTGCAAACCAGCAAGCAGCTGTTCCCGGGAGTCTGTTCCGCCAGTCGGTCGTGATGCGTCTGTTGTTGGGGCCTTGGTTTGACCAGCATCCCCGGGGCCCATCAGAGGTGGAGGAGCCCAAATCGTCCTGGTTTGGGGGGGTGATCACACCCCTTTTTCGTCGGTGGCAACATCCCCCTGGTGGTGCCCTTAAGGCCCAAAAGTGAATCTGCCCAAAACGTGCGACACCCTGGTCTCTATCCCCAGTAAAGCGGCCGCGCTCTAGAACGGGTCGTGGCATTTGCTGACGGGCCCAACTGCATAATAATTTGGTTTCTTCGCCCCAGACCCCCCCACGATTTTGGGTAATACACAAAATTTCCAGTTCGTAATCTTTTATGTCCATGCCAAAAAATTTTGTCCCTACGATGCAACAACCGTAAAAAGCAAACAGGGTTTTGGAAATAGAAGTCACTTCCTTAGTATGCGTTTTAAAAAAACCCAAATTTTTACCAAGTGCAGAAAATACCACTTTAAAAATTTGGTTTCTTTGTTTGGGCTAGTATACATTAATTCGTATCCACCGGGGGTTTACAAAAATTTTCAGAGGCAGTAAACCACCAGTATATTTACCGTGCTTTTTTAATTCTTGTTAATTATTCCCGAATTACCATATGATTATACCGAGAATTAAATCATTACAAACAAATGAATAAAAAAAATAACACCATTTCAAACTAAAAAAATTGCACTATTTGCAAAATTAATAGGGTTTAAAGATCAATTCAAGATGCTTGTTTTTGTTTCCCCTAATACCCCCTAGTGTAAAATTCATTCCCTGAAATAAAAAACATTCATTCAGTTCATAAAACTAAAAAAGTAAATCATTTACCATCATTAATCCCATCCTGCACACAAAAAATTTCTTGAAATTTCACGCCCATTGAAAAACTGTTGTTAGATCTGTTTTTGTTTGAATTTAGAGCACACTGAGAGGCATGTTGACCATAATTAAGGGCCCAAAGATTGGGGCTATGGCCCCCTTAATTAACCTACCCCCTACTGATAGTATTACAAAAAATCAAAGGCATGTATGTGCACCCCCAAAAGGGATAATCCACGAT